>CATIWF010024713.1:0-103012 GCA_949630135.1 Balakata baccata
TCATCAAATTAACTCAATATTCATATTAAGTGTCATATTATCATATTAAATTAAATTTTTCATGCTCATATGTCCGTATTTAGACTCTGGTCGGTACGCCTCTGTACTGCGGTACAAACGACAGTAATACACGTATACGATTAGGGTCTATATCGCGGAAGTGACACGTTCACTGGTTTTCTCACCGGTCAATATCTCTTCCAAGTTTGGTACTAAAAACCGACTGATTTCTAGTTGAACTGGTTAGACCAGTCCGGTTTTTATAATAATGATATAAGCAGATAAATATATTTTTTTTATAAATATGTTTAAAAAAATAGTTTATAAAAAATTTTAAAAAATTAGTCAATCAGATAAAAAAAAATTCAAAATATACTTTTGAAATAATGTATTTAAATTCCAAATACTCCGACTAGGTTGACAGATTTCTGGTTCAATCGGCCGGTTTTCCAGTTTTCTCACCGGTCAATATCTCATCCGGATTTGGTACTAAAAACTGACCGGTTTCCTGTTGAACCGGCTGGATTAGTCCGGTTTTTATAATAATAATATAAGCATATATATATATATTTATAAATATGTTTAAAAAAACAGTTTATAAAAATTAGTTAATTAGATAAAAAAAATTTCAAAATCTATTTTTAAAATACTCAATAACAATTCCAAATACTCCTTAATTACTGTTTAATTTGTCGGGTTTTATCGCAGTAAGATTTTTTATGTAGCAAATTAACAACAAGAAGTAAAATATTGTTTCTTATTTTATTTAATTGAATTATCAATTGTTAATTTTTTTTTTGCCTATTTTAATATAATTTATTTTTTATTAAATTACTAAAATTTACAATGAGTTTAAAAAAAAAAAAAATCCTATGAGATAGTATACTACCTTCATTGCTGTCCTAATTTTTAACTTTAATAAAGGTGCACAAAGAAAAAAAAAATTCATATTTATGAATCCTCCTCAAATTTGGAAGGAAAAGACAGTGCCAATGCATCTTTTGTCCACTTATCAACCAAAGGAGGAAAATCCTTTCTTTCCTTTTCTTCCCCTTCTTCCATTCTATCAAGCGAACAAAGTGATACATATATCGCGAGAAATCGTGCAAGTTATTATCAGAGGGTGCCAATGCGATGGGGAAAATCTTCCATTCTATCAAGCGAACAAAGTGATACATATATCCCATACATGTAATATATAAATATCCATCGATAATTCATAAATACATAATTTGAAAGTTAACACACTTAGATAAAACAAATAATTAATAAATTAAATTAGTGCATAAAAATATTACTATAATATCTATTTTAATTATAAATAAATATATCATTTTATGAAATAAATGAGTTATATATATATATATATATAATTTAGATTAGTACATAAATTTAATATAATACAATTATTTTGTTAAAGAAAAAATAGTATAATGTAGATAATATAATATTTAAAATATAATTATTGGATCTCTACGGGACTAGAATAGGAAATATCATCCTCATCCCACTAAACAGAAAAGGAATTCCCCCCCAAAAATGGGAAGATGAATTGGGAATTTCCGCCCCGTTCGGGACAAATTCCCACAAGGATCGGGGATTCCCTACCCCGTTGCCAATCCTAATTAGGATCAAATAGTGCCAAGTCATTTAAATAATAATAATACAATTTGTCCTAACTAATTTTGTCTCAATTCTTGTCCAATATGCATTAAAATATTTATATTTTATTAATTCATTCATTTGTATTGCTCAACTTGCATTAAAGTATAAATAATTGGGACAAGTTGGAACAAAAATAATTGAGACAAGTGGTATTATTGTTCAAATAATCCACAAAGAGTAATCCAATATTCACATTAATTATGTTCTTCAGCTACCTAATAAGCTCACTCCCCAATAATTATATTATCCAAACCTAAGCCCACTTGCTTTGAGTAGGAGTGGAACCGGGGCATATTAATCTACAAGGAACATGGGAAAATTGTTAATTTATGCAATCGCTCAGTAAATTTTGTCATTAATAATTAGTCTTTCCTTGTCTCCACATCACACATGAAGTAGGTTAATGTTTCTTTGTTCGCTTGTAGGCTGGCTGACAAGTCTACCCAATTGTTTGACTAATTAAAGAAAATAATTCAATAACTAAAGAATGATGGTTTCAATTATATTTGCATTTCCTAATGAAACAAAATGGTAAGCATCTAGAAGATGGGGTGCATAAACGTCTTGAATATTCAAGAGCAATAAAATTAAGCTGTATTATTGAGATAATGCTGCAGTCAATTACATCAGAACTGTCACCACAGGAAGCAATTTTGGATACTGAGTACAATTATATGTATTCTCTAGACCAAAATATCTCGACATCCATTTAACACAATAACAGATTCAATAAGAACAGCACAATAAACAATTTGTGAATAATTCTGATTCAGGTTTGCTACCAAATAAATAAATCACTTCTGAGGCTAACATTTATAACTTTGATATCAAATTAATTGTCCATTGTCTATAATCCTGTCTTTAACAATTAAAAATTATGAAGGTACTTCACCAAAAGAGAATCCCAAACACAAGAACACACCATGAATTTTTGCACTAATCTCTTCAATAAGTCCTCTCAAAATAAAACAGGAGCTCCTTGAAACTACAGTTTTTTAAAATAAAAATAGGACCGAGTTTAAAGAAGTTTGATACCTGCTTCTCTCACAGAATCAATCACAGCTTTCACTTTTCCATGATACCTTTGATCTCTTTTAAGGAAAACTGAAACAGCAGGTATGTCCTTGAGCAGCAGCCGCTCCCCCAGTAATTTTCCAATTTTGGCAGCAGCAGCTACGTCTCGAGTAGTTTCCATGCTTGGCCTCAGTGCCTTCTCTTGCGAGCTTGCAGAACATGCTACTGTGGCAGTTGATGAGTGGATAACTTGGGCACTCACATACTTATTTGTGAAGTGCATCTTCAAGATATAAGGCTTCATATATTTTGAAACTCTTGGCGGCCACTTAACTGGTGGTGGAATAACCATCTTTGTTCCCCTGCAAACTAAAATCAAATAGAACCACAAGTATAGAACTGAAAAGTCAATACCCACTAATAATTTAGATTACAAGCCAATGCCTCTAATGGAAAATGCAATAAATTGTCCACAATCAATTTGTTCAAGAAAAATTCAGTCTTTGAATAGTTAAAATGGATCACAATAATAATTCTTGTAGTTAGCAATCAAACGTCATTACAAAATGAAATTATTAGATTTTGAGGAAATAAAACTTGAGAAAGGAAGGCAGGAATGGGTAAATATAATTTCACGTTAATAGGCATGACAATTATTTGGAGTTGAAACTGAGTGATTAAGGTGACAATCATATTGTATTCCAGTTAGTATATGTGTGGGCATATGAACACAAATTACCTCATTTTTCGATGGGCAAGCTTACAATACTCTGGAAGTAGCACTATAAGTTAGTACTCCCCAGCAAAGCCAGGCTTATCCAAAGATCAAATCAATCAGTACCTACTTAAAAAGAAAAAGCTATTCACACGCTAGTTATCCAAATTAGGCCCCCTCTATCTCAATCAAGCAAGTGTTCCAAAAGAGAAAAGTCTATGCATCAAACAAACGAATAGGTGGGAAAACAAATGTTGGATTAAAAATGAATAAATTTCCTCAAGACACACATTATCTGAAAGTTGCATCAACCATACAAAACTAATAAAATCACTATCAATGTCCATTAAGTGCCATAAAATACACTTTTAATACTTATCTAGTTTATCATCGACAGGCTATTACTTTCTTTATATGCCAACGAATCAAATGCCCATTTACACAATCAGAAAAGATCCCACCATCGAAGGTGATAACTTTTTCAATCAAGACAAAGAGAAGTTAGTATCCAAACCAGTTGTTATCTCTAATGATCATTTTAGTACATACAATCACCCGGTTTCTCTTACAAACATTTCGTCAAACAAGTGGTATGCCGGACCCTATTAATTTACAAATACAAAATCCAAGCAGTGTCTGCTAATTTGATAATATTATGAAGAGAAAATCTGACCTGAGGAGTTCCCTCTACTAGTTCTAGGTTAGTGTCGTGATGAGAAGAGGCCGATACACCAGTGTGGCGAGAGACAGAGAGCCAATGTTTTGTCCAGGCTGAAACGCTTCAGCGGGCTGAATTTGTTTAAGTACGGACCCAGTCTTGTATTATATTATTTAGAGATAATTACCCACGTAACCTCGTTTAGAACAATATTCCATCCCTTTCACTAAAATCATAAACAACCCCTACATAAAACAATATTATCTAAATAGCAAAAAATAATAATCCCCTTTCTCTCCTAATATTTCGATTCCACTCCTAATTTTATGGTTTCAAATTTTTTCAAATCCCTTCCCATTATGTTATTTTTATTTTTTTCAAATTTCTTTCCATCCAGTTGATTTCACCGATTCTCATTATATAAATCTACCAAAATTTTAGTTTCAATCTCTCAAAGTTCCTCATCTTCCCAGCAAAGCCGCCCAAAAGACCCATTTCTAAGCAAAAGGGCTAGAATGACTGCCCGATTCAAAAAGAACAGGACGAAGCATGGTCACGTGAGCACCGGCCATAAGTGTATTGGCAAGCACCGGAAGCATCTAGGCGGTCGCAGTAATGCCGGAGGTATGCACCACCACTGGATTCTCTTTGACAAGTACCATTCTGAATATTTTGGAAAAATCGGTATGCGGTACTTCCACAAGTTTGAGAAGCAAATTCCACTGCTCCATTGTCAACATCAACAAGTTTTGTTTGATCATCGTTCAGGAAGTGAAGGACAAAGCCAACAAGGATAATGTGCCCACAATTGACGTTCTCCAGTTTGCTATTTCAAGGTCTTAGGTAAGGGTGTGCTGCCAGAGAATAAGCCTATTGTGGTGAAAGCAAAGCCTGTGTCCAATATTATAGAGAAAAAGATAAAAGGAGAACGGTGAAACTGTTGTTCTCACAACTTAAATTGTTTTATCCTGATAAAGTTTGATTTTTTTTAAAACTTTCAAGTATTTAGATATCAACGAATTTTTTATGGTTGTTGCTGCTTCCTTTTGGTCTAAATGGATGTGCATTGTTTCTATCACTGCTTAAAGCTATTGCCTTTGTGTTCCTCGACATTATAGTTTCCGGGTGTTGATAAATTCTTTTTTTTGAAACTTAGGATGGAGCATACTCATATTTTAGATTAGCATGAGGTTTTAGGTTTAAGTTAAAAGAAGATGATGAGATTTTAGAGTTGGATGCAAGTAAATAGTGATAATAACAATAATAACATATAAGCTACATATAAATAACATCTAACAATAATAACGGACACGTCATAGAACTTATACTGTATATATAACTATCATATATTTCACATATACTTTGTAATTTTTATTTTTAAAATTTGAATATAAAGAACACAACATCTGTCATATTTTATTAGTTTTAACTTTTGAAACTTTCAAATCTTATTTGTGTATGCATATAACATATATATGTAACCTTTATATATCTAATATATAAAAATTATAACATTATATTTATTAAAATTGCTGTTATTTTAAAAAATACACTTTCAGAATTTTCATAATTCATTCATTTTCAATTAAAAAAAACTAGATAATAAACTCTACATATACCTATATATACATTTTTGCAATTGTTGTATATGTAAAAATCATGATATGATTTTTTATTTTTATACCCGTGAATAATTAAATAGTAAAAATAAAATAAATATATAAAAAGTATATAACAAAACCGAATAAAATTGGAAATTTGAATATATGAATATAAAACAAATATAAATTAAAATAGATAAATTAGAAGTTTAGATATATCTTTATAAATAGATAAATATATAACCTGTATATACTGAACATATACCTTACATATAATTTTGCACAGTTGTATTCTATTTAAGCCCCATAATAAGCTTTATTATTTTTAATTTCCATCAATTTATTATTTTAATAACATAACTATGAATTTCTGATTGATCATATACTATGTTCTGCTATATTTATATACATATATCATAATATTTAATTTTATGGTATATGAGAAAATTAATTATATTTTAAAGAATTATATATATATATATATATATATATATATATATATATATTTGTCTGAGAGAAATCCATTCACTGCCTTTTATTATTACCTTCTTCCTCCTTTTTTTCTCTTTTCTTCTGAATTCAAATATGATTTCCTTGAAATTAATGCGGACTGGGCAGTAGTGATGAAAGTTGGCCACCTCAAATAACTAACAAATCTTTAACTGCTGCACATCTGTTTATCAAGGAGGAAGAGTCAGTCCAAAATTTTGCCACTAATCATTGAAACCGTCTGTATTAAGTTAGGTAGCTATTTTTGAATTTTAGAATTCTTGAAATGTCATTTATATAATTAAGTTGTTATGGGTCTCATATATCCAATTTCTCTATTTTATTTTGTTACTTATGTCTTTTTTCCTATTATTTATTACTTCGATATTCATAATGCAATTAAAATGCCATATGCTTCCTCGTCTCAAAATGATAGATTAAAAAATTTAATTAATATATTGTTTATGAATTTTTAGTTTTTTACAATAATCGAAAATACATTAAAAATTAAAATAGTAATTTATATATGTTTAAAATATCATACTATATATTTTACAATAATCGAAAATAAATTATATTTTAAAAAATTAATATTTAAAATATCATATTATATATAAAAATAAAAATAGAAAGAAATATGAAAATAATCGTAAATCATTTACTATTTCTATTTTATCCATAATTCTTAATAATTGACAAATTATTAATTTGAAAGAACATAGTTATCTAATAAAAATATATGAGTATAAATAAAATACTATAATGTAATATTAAATTTGAGATAAATATGAATTTATTATTTAATATGAATAAAATAATATAAAATTTGAGATAATATTAAATGGTGATTAACGACGAGTTTAATATATAATAATTACGTGCAAGACATATCAATAAAAAGCTAATATAATTAAGAAAGAAATCGACTTCGTTCAAAATTACATTCTCATTCAGTTGAATTCGATTATCACTGAAGGTTAAAAAAAAAATTCAAAATAATGTTAAAATTTCATGTGTGGGATCTACAACTCAAAGAAATTAAAGTCATAAAATTTATTTCGATTTCAATTATTTTCAATTTGGCTTGAGAGAATAATTAAAAAAAAAAAAAGATTACAAGTTGATATTCATTAATTGTAGTTCTATAAGGAATAATTAGAGAACGACATTACATATGCTATAAACGACATCAATGATCCATAACATCTGGAACCTCCACCGGAAACCGATAAATCCGATCAATCCAAACATTTGAAGCCTCGGGTTTGATCCTGGAAATGCATTTCCAAACAGCACTGTTGCATTTAAATCCACTTCCTAGTGCTAATTGCCAAACCATATCACCCTTTTCAACCCTACCTTTAGCCTCAGCGTAACTAAGACAATACCAAATTGACGACGACGAAGTGTTGCCAAATCTATATAGTGTCATCTTTGATGCTTCAACATCTCTATCTTTCAACTTGAGATTCACTTTTATGCCATCAATCACACTCTTCCCACCTGCATGAATACAGAAATGATCAAAAGCCTTCTTGAAGTTTGGCATGTAAAGGCTCCTCGTTTTTGCGGGTGGCCAAGTTCTCTTCCACACCGCTGATAACCCATATTTGATCAGCTCCGGGTAGGGCAGCACAAGTGTTGCCAAGGTTGCCATGTTGGTCTTCATTGCTTCTCCAGCAACTTGCAGAATGGATCTTGATAATGATACTCCGACAAACCCTTCATCATCTTGTTGCTGAAACACACAATTATAAGAACTATCTTTCGATGCAAGATGAGTTCTAACCAGATGCCGAAGCTCATATTTAGCGATATGTCTATCTTTTTCTCGATTGGAAAGCAAAATTGCTGCTCCCCCCATCCGAAACAAGCAATTAGCGAGCAGCATAGACTTGCATTTTCCGTGATACATATTGGAACACACTGCTTCAGTGCTCACCACTAAAACCAGTGAGTTCTTATGCACCTTGAGTAGGTCTCGGGCTAAAGATATAGACAGAAGGCCAGCGCTGCAACCCATTCCAGAAAGGTGAAAGCTCTTCACGTTGCTTCTGAATCCGAACTTGTTGATTATCATCGCTGAAAATGAAGGAATTGGGCATACAACACTGCAGTTTGTGATCAAAATGTCAATTCTTTTCGGGTCGATCATGTGCTTGGTTAAGAGGTTTTGGACGATGGTAAAAATAACCATTTCAGCTTCTTCAATGGTGGATTTGAGGGTATGATCAGCTGGGAATAGATGCATACCAGAAGGCAAGTAAGTTTCGTTTCCAATGCCTGATCTTTCAATGACTTTGCTTTGAAATTCGAGAGTGGTACTATCAAAATTAGCCATTCGTTCTTCATGTTCTATGAACGTAGAGATGGGAACTCTGTGGGTATTAGGTGCTTTGTAGCATATGAAATCCACAAGATAAATTTTCTTGGATTTCAAAGAAAGGTATACGGCAATTGCAAAGAGGACGATTGTTGCCAGGATTTTCAAGCTGGGAATTAGGGTTAGGAGTATCTCGTCATCAATATTTGATTGTTGTATCATGAAGCTCTGCACTATTGCCATGGTTATTTTCTCGGTTGAAGTTTGAATTTCCTACTAGTAAGCAGTATATATACCCGCTTTGACTGGAAAAAGTTAAAAAAAAAAAAAATCGATTGTTGGTTTGATCGGGTTTAAGTGAAAAAAAAAAATGGTTATCACTTATACTATGTGGTTTTAGATTTTTTTTTTTTTAATTTACAAATAAAATATTAAAAAAATGTTACCCATTGGATGGAATCATGGAATTTTTTTTCTCTTCCGTTTTTCTTTATTAAATATTATTATATATATATAATATATTTACTTATTCATAAATAATTTAATATGATTGAATTCGATTAAACTGATTAAATTGGAACTCGGTCATCAATTCAATTTGTACAATATTAATAATTATATGCATAAAATAGTGGTGGTGTGCTATAGTTTTGCACCGTGAAAGATTGTGTGTCATTGTTTTGAGCATAACCAACGGCGCTGCTTAAAGACTCATGCAATGCAAATGGAATTTATGCAGTAATAACTTAATTAAATATGATTTTTTATGTTCTTTTTTCTGGAAGATGTAACGCTGCCATTGATCTCATCCATAATAATAATAATAATATAATTAATTATTCCTATTTAGTTAAAGTTTTGTTAATTCGCACGATTTTTTATTTTCATGAGATGCATGAACTAAGATTCAATTCAAGTTGCGCCAGAAATTGGGCTTGTGTCTTCAATATGTCTAAATTAAGGATATTGGGCGATGAGCAAGTGCAAGTTAATGCTAGCTAGTCTCCATATCTTCAATGCAAATTTGGAGAAATTATTTGGTATACTATCAATTTAGTATGTTATTTGTATACCAATCAAATAACAGTGACACGTACGTAAATTTATTAAGGGTCAATTATTATTTACCTACTGAGATTTAATTTATTACACTAGTATTCTATTAAAGTTTAAAAATTATATGATTTGTTTATTGTATTTTCTTTTCGTTAAAATATGTAGTATTTTTATTAAATTTTAAGATATTTACTGTTAGTTATAAAAAAAAATTTTATTCAGATGAGCATTAATACAAAATATCAAATTTCATAGGAATACTAATATAATATATCAAACTTACAGAGATACTAATACAATATATTAAATTTCAACTTCAATAGGGTAAATAGTAATTTTTTTTCATCATTTTACCGCAATCTAAAATCTTTATAATAGAAAATCTAACGGAATATAATGAAACAAAATGACAAAATGTATAATTTTTAAACTTTAAGAAATATACACTAGTGTAATATGTCAAACTTCATAGATAAATTGTAATTTTTTCGGGGTTTTAAATATTCTTTGATACATTACGTATCCCCTGTTACATAATATTTTTTTAGGATTCTGATATGATACATGACCGATATATCTCTGCTAATTAGAAATAGCAATGTAACAATACTCTATCATCTGTTACAAGCGATAGAAACGACATATACCGTTATGGACATTACATAATGCTCAAAAAATTAATTCTTTTAAATATTAATAAATAATTTTGATGTAAAATTATATAATTGCATAAATATATTAACTTTAACTCTTTCAAATTAAATTATTATTAAATTAAAAAATATATGTAAAATTAAATTATAAATTTTCAATACTATTATTATAATAAATTTTTAATAATTAAAAATTTATTAGTCTAAATTCTAGTCACTCTAATAATGAAAAATACAAAGTTTTCATCATTTTTTATAATAACTTTTTATTTATTGTCAGATTTTTAAATTTTTATATTTAAAGTTTTATTAATATTATGTAAATGAGAATATATTCCTATGTAATTCTGCATAAAATCTTTGTATTTAATATTTTTTATAATTTTTAATTTTATTATATATTATTTAGTTTTAGAGAGAAATTTTGTCATCATTTTTCTATTGTTGAAAAATTTAGTTTTTTTTTTCGTATTTAATAAAATATATTTCATTGTGAAAAAATCAAAATATTATTTTATAATGAAATTTATTTAATAGTGCTTATTATGTCTATATAAGAAAATTATTATATAATTTACATTTTTTAAATAAAAATAATATTTAATTAAATGTTTATGTCCATTTTTTTTTGTTGATTTAGATAATTTTGCTAGTTATTTTTTAAAATTTACATTGCCAACAATTCGATTCAGTCCGATATCGTTGTACCGATTCTGATTTGTTAGATAAAACTATTATTTAAAATTCTGATTTTTTTTATTCATTAATTATAGTATTCACATTAATCAATATGACAAATAATTAAAAAATTATTTGAAATTGTTGTTAAAGGTTATAAAAGTATATTTTAAATTTTTTTATTTAATTAATTGATTTTTTTAATTTTTTTCAAATATATATTTTTTAAAAATATCTATTTATCTATTTCTATTTTTTTAAAATTTAAAAAAAATTAAAAATGTAAAAAAAATTTTGAAAAGTGATTTTTTTTCAAACGAAATGTCTAATAGAGCCTAAATATGTTACTTTATATTAAAAAATGTTGGGGTTGATTTTTCTTCTAAGAATGTGACTGTGTCTCCCAATAAGGTATGATTTTTATCTAAACTGAATCTATAGGATGTATACTCTGGGCAGTGACATTATGAGTGTTAGGAGCCTAGAAAATGGTGCATTGCGTGTAGAGACTCCTACAGATATATTCCTTTTATCCTTTGCTTGCGATCTCTTCCATGTATGCTGCTGTCACGTGTATATAACATGCCATTATTTACTTCACCATTGCTTGCAATTTAAGGATATCTTCACTCCCAGCTGCACCCGCAGGCACTGTCATTTTCCCCTCATTTCAATTTCCAATACTTCTCTACATGCCCCATATTTGGGATATGGTATTGATATTAGAATCACTGTAATAGTATTAAATTAAATCAGACTATTGTTTATCGATGCATAAATTAAAAAAAAAATAATTAGTAAAAGAATATTTATATCATGTCTCGTATTATATCAATATTAGACTTGAATGTCATGAAATGAATAATATATAATGTATCGAAAAATATTTAAAACTATATGCCCTATCCATGTTTACCGTTTCTTTACTTTCTTTGTTAAAAATAACAATAAATTTGATTCAATCTGCATTTCTACAAAATTATGACATCGATAAAATTTTTTAAATTTGTGGTAATCATCAGTTCGAATTTTTGAACTTCACATTTAATAACAATAATGATCTAGAATTTCAATTAATTGTAATGAAAAACCCGGGCCAGGATTAACGGGAAAAAATGAAGTGAGGGTTATGTTTTAATTAATCTTTCAGTTTGAAAAAAGGGTCAAAACCTCCAGTTTGGGAGGCAAAACTGGAATTACAAGTTCTTTTTTCACTGCAAAATCTAAATCAGCATAAACACTTACGCCATCTATGTTTGGTCCACTTGCTACTCTGCCATCATTGGGGGACAGGTTCTACCGTGTTTACCTTTGGCCCTTTGCTCCGGGTTATTTATACTTACATTGTTACTTCGTACTATATTTTTCTAGGTCGCATGCCTCACCCCATCAACGTACAATATTATTTTGCATCATTTTTTTTTTTTATTTATCTACCTATTTTTAGTAATTCTTTTGCCAAGGGCTGTTCTGCCGGCACAAGGGGCTTTGCCCCTGGTTGCAGCGGTAGAAAAAAAAAAAAAAACAACCCTCTCCTCAGTATAAAGAAAATGTGATTCTAAATATATATCACTAATTACCAATTGGATTCTACTGTGTTTTGGTATCTTTCTTTAAGTAATGTCTAAGGTTGGAATTATGTAGATAGAAAAAATTTGAGCCGCGAAAGAATTTTATTCTATAATGAGCTAGCAGTTGGCAATTAAAAAAAAGAAAGAAAATAACACGGGGCCGGTTTCATCAGTGCTCTTGACTCGTAAAATTACTTCAAAGGTGCAATTAGTCTTATACAATTAATTGAAGAGATCTCAAAAGGAAATAAAAGTAATGTTTACAAATGGAGGGTTATCTTCATAACTCAACAAGTACTTGAAACACTTCCTATTCTAATTGAAATATGTAGCCGGCCTCTAACCATAGATTTACTGAAAGAGCTAGCTAGCCAGCTATAAGCTATCTATCTCTCTTTATTTCCTCCTCTATCTTCTCCTTCTTGAATATATACATAGCCCATATATATATGCCACCACCAAACGTTAGAGCAAGGAAATAATTAATTAATATTGCATAAAAAAGGCAAAGTAATTACCTAGTTAATTACAGACGAGTGGCGTACGCATGCATGGTGATACAGGAGAAGGAGATGGAGGAATTAAGCCCTAAGGGTAAGAAACCCATGTTGGAGAAGGGGAGCACGTGCAGTATTCAGAAAAAAGAAGCAGAAATTGCACGTGCCCTGCTTCTCCAGCAAGAGCTACTCACCCGTTATATATTGTTTGTAGCCATGCCATGCATATTCCCATAGTTTCTTTTTTCAGCTGAACTATAATTTGTAGTTGAGGAGCAAAGAAGCAGACTTGATCATGCATTTATTATATACTACTAGTCGAAGGAAAGAGAGGGAGAAAGAAAGTGTGTTGAAATGGGCATTCTTTAAAGACACCCATCAAATAGAAAGCAACCATACCAAAGGCCTTTTTTTTTTCCTTTGTTCCCCTTGAGATATATATGAGCATTCTTTCTTGAAAACGGTGAAGTAATGAACGATATATTTAGTTTCATTTATAATCAATTTAAGATCATAAAATGTGAAATATAAAAAATTTATTTATATAATATAAGATAATTGATTAATTAAAATAAAAGAAATTATAAAAATATATATTTTTCAATTTTAAAATATTTGTTTACTAATAATTTATACAGTGTATTTAATGAGTATATGAAAAAAAGGGTTAGGTGGGGGATGAAAAATAGAAATTTTGAAGATAATAAGATTTGACCTGCAATATGACACACAGTGGCAGTGAATCTTATTCTTAGCGGTTTTGTTCAACTGTTTGATTAGTGGAAATATTTTGTTCAGTTTTTGGGATATTTCTGCCGCCAAATTCACCACACTCTTCCTTTCTTTCCTTTTCTTTTGCCTTTTAATCCTAAACTTGCCTTCCTGCCTTTCCAAATTGAAAATTCTACCTCTTTTCCTCTAAGGCCTACGCTTACTGCTGCAAGATTTTTTTTTTTTTTCTCTCTTTTATATTTGGTATTTTAAAAGATTTTGACTATTGCTGAAATTTTTTTAAAAAATTACTATTTATTTTTTAAAATAATATATTAATATTTTAAAATATTTAAAATTTATATTTTCTGCTTTATTAAATAGTAAAATAAATTATTATTTACTACACATATTATTGTAATATTTAATTTATTATAGTAGTATTTTTTGAGAAAAAAATGTTTTTTTTAGTAACGGTTAAATATTTTAAAATTTGTAAAAAAAATTATATATTTTAAGGAAGATAAAATATATTAAACTTCAGTTCCAAATTTTAATAAGAGAAAATTGATTACTGAAGTGATGGCAATTGACCCTAAGAATTGATTGCAGGAGAAAAGGCAGAAAGGTAAAGGAGTAAATTAATATTTTTCATATTAAGTTTGATTTTACTCAATCCATAGACAATTTTCTTTTAATACATATTGGGTTAAAAAAAATTATTGCCAAGAAAGAAAAGATGATGTGGAATGATGGTGAGGCAGGAAAAGTAAGAAATTGCACGTTGGGATTGCGTGTTGGACTTTACTATTTTCATTAAACAGGGAAGGGATAAGAGCGAGGGAGATGTGCGAGAGTTTTGTTGCCTTCAGGTTGAGCATGGAGATTCCCTATGCTGATTTGATTCCTTATTTTTGTTATTGGAATTCACTTTCCCAAAGAAATCAGCCTATTTTATCAATTTATTTTGAGCAGATTTCCTTTATTTTTTAAATAATTAAATATATATATTTTTAATTTTATTTCAAATATAGTTTTGGAATGAATTAAATTTGATCTAGCAGTGATGCGATATTTTCAGTCTATTTTTTTTTTAACTGGGCACTATTAACATATATTAATATGCATATACCTTGTTTATTTGTAAAATTAATATGACAGTTATTTTAAAAAATTACATAAATCTAGGTAGAATCAGATATCAAAATGCTCAAGTTTATATAGATATAGATATATCTGTTTAAAACTAGCCGTATATAGAATAGATATATATAGAGATAACAAGATCAATGCAGACTTAGTTTTAGTATGAGAGTTGTCTATGTTTAAGTTTGGAGTGTTACGTTACTGTTAAACTAAATTAAATTCATACCTTGACTATATTTGATACAAAATTGAAAATATATTTATTCAACTGTTAATAAATAAATAATATAACTATTTTAATACAAAAGTGAAAGTAAATTGTACATTTATTTTAAAAATTAAATCAACCCATAATTTTTAATTTGTAGTATTTTATTTAAATTTTTAATTTGTTTCATAAACCCATCATTTAGCATGAATTTATACTGTAATCTCATAATTAATGGTACCAAACAAAGGAAAAAATTCAAATTAATTTCGCTCAAAAAATTATAAATTAATTACATTGCAAAAGAATTTTACACTCTGATTGATATATATGTATGTACAAAATGAATTGACTCAACCAAAATTTTCAGGTTGTCTATATGAAATTGGTAGGCAGTAAACAGATCAGCATAAGCAATATGGACATTAATTAGGGAATGGTTGATGGGCTTGATCCAAATAAATGTGGGGAATTTTACATAAATAACAAAAGACGACGTAAATATATTTATAAATTTATTGGTCACCAAATTTTTTTTTTAAATTACCAAGAATCAATCTTTAGTTTTTTAAGCTCAATAAAATATTGTGGGAAACCACCATAGATACAAATGCAAATTGAAGATTGGTCATCTATAACACACAAAATAAATTCAAAATCTACTATCTATAATTGAAAATCATAAAGAATAACAAATTTAGAACTTTCAAATATTTAATGTTGATTATTAACTATCTTCTCTAATGTACCATATAAAAAAAAGATGTCATCTTTATCTAATTGAAAAAGGATGATTTTTAGCAAAATCAAGTCAGATACCAACCTTGTACGTATTTGATTGAAATTTAATTTATTCGAGTTTGTTTACTTGAAAATTAATAAAAATTGAGTAACAAAATATTTATCAAAGATTCACTTAAAATTTACTCAAATTATATAAGATTTATTCAATGTTTACCTAAAAATTAATAAAAATTAGAGTAACACAAAATTTAATCAAAATTGACTAAGATTTATCAAAAAATTACCTAAAGTTTTCCCAATATTTACTCAATATTTACCTAAGGTTTACCACAGAATTAATGAAAATTGAAGTTATAAAAGATTTATCAAATATTTACTTAAGATTTACTCAAGTTATATCCAAAATTACCAAATGTTTACAAAAAATTTAATCAAAATTGAAGTTACATAAAGTTCATCCAAGATTTATCTAAAACTTACACAAGATTTACTAAAATTTATCTGAGATTTACCTGAGATTTATGCAAAATTAATGAAAATTGAAATTATAAAGAGTTTATCAAAGATTTACTTAAAATTTACTCAAGTTATACCTAATGCTTACCATAAAATTAATGGAAGATGAAGTTATACATGTTTTACTCAAGATTTACCCAAAATTTATTACAAAATTAATATATAGCAATATGGACCAAGAATCCATTAGACATGTGATTTTTCATTTAACACGATAACAATTTTGTAAAAATAAAATAAACTTATACAACTATCAAAACAATGTGGCAATTTTGTAATATTTAAAAATTTATTTTGAGTGTCTCAGCGTACGCATGTTCATTTGTTACGGTTCGAGTGTTAACTACATGTTCATTGAATCTTAACTACATGTTAAATTTGAGTAGCAGATTCATTACTTTTCCCTTAATACTCAACTTAATCATACTAAAATACATAAGGTTCATTGATTCTTAAGTATAGATTCATTAATGTTAACTACAAGTTTATTAATTATTAATTACATATTCATTAATTATACAATACATGTTCATTAGAACTTTAATGATAGGATCATTAACACTTCTTGATACAATACATAAAAATTATGATAAACATCCACTCTATAAAAAATGAACATATCCATTTCAATTAATAAATCTATATGCATAAAATAATGAACCTCTAATTTACAACTAAACAAACACACAAAAAATTAAATAAGTTTAATGAACATGTAATTAACAGTCAATAAACCTATAATTAACATTCGATGAACCTATGTGAGTTTTACATGAAAAGTAATGAACTTGTCACTCAATTTTAATGAATCTGTAGTTAAGACTCAACGAACCTATACTTACTATATAATAAACTTGTAGTAGTTAACAAATGAACCTGCTTAGTTTGTAAATATTACAAAATTGTTATCGTGTTTTGATAGTTTTGTAAGTTTATTTTATTTTACAAAATTATCATCGTTTCTCACGCCTGCAAAAGACCCTGGTCTATCATTCAAGATGGATGGATGTTCATCTTATAATTTACGAAGATATTGGAGGAGGCGCAAATTATATTGTGGATATCGATTCACATTGCAACATGGATCAAATATATGTGAGAGACAGTGACAATTTTGCAATTAAAATAAACTTACACAGATTCATTTATTGATATATATTCATTAATTTATTGATAAATATTTATTTTATTTTAAAATAAAAGTAATAGTTATTTTTCTTTGCATTTTCAGATGCTATTTCTCTTGATTTTTTGTTACGTTTTGAATTTTTTTTGAAAAAAATTCAATGAATTCATATTTACAAATGAAAATACAAAAAAAAATTCATTAAATTAAGTACACAGAAAAATAAAATAAAATTGTATTAATATAAGAAATGAACATTTATTAATAAACTAATGAATATTTTTCAATTTCATAATGAACTTTTTCATTAAACTAATGAATATTTTTTAATAAACTAATGAATCTTTAGTTCATTCATAATGAACATTTTCAAATTAAACTAATGAATCTTCACTTTATTCGTAATGAACCTTTTTTAATGTCGCAATGAACCTTTTTTAATGACGTAATGAACCTTTTCTATAAATAATAAACCTTTAGTTTATTCGTAATGAACTTTTTCAGTTTATTTGTAATAAACATTCTCAATAAATTAACGAACATTTACTTTATTTGTAATGAATTTTTTTTAATAAAATAATAAATCTTTTTGAATAAACTAATGAACATTTATTTAATGACAAATGATGAATATTTACAAAAATATTACCATGTGATTGATATCTGTGTAAGTTTGATTTATTTACAAAATTGTCATCACTTCTTACACGTGTGATGGACCTCGGTCCATAATACTATACGAAGGGGTTTAGCATATAACAATTATGGAGGAGGCACATCTTATAATTTGTGAAGATATTGGACTAAGCACATATATGAAATATTTAGGCTTTAATTAATAAGAAATTTATTCATAGACTAATATATTTAAGTAATTAAATATATATCACTACATAGATGACAATGAGTGTAAACCTGTCAAGAAACCACTAGATCAGATAAAATCAAACTAAAATCCATAATTGAAAAGAATAAAAACACATGCAAAATCATACATAATGTTAATTTTGCGATCAAAACTATATAGATGCTAACCTTGGGTTACTGTGTTGGCTCAAAGGCTGCAATCTCCAAGTTTTGATGATTATAAAACCATGATGTTAGAATTTGGTACATCATTATCTTAATTTCAGAATTAAGATTACAAATGGATTAAAGATAGATGTCATTCAAGAATGAGGAGTATGTGAACAATAACAAAGTGTATTAAGATTATTTTGTAAAGCCATTATGGTATGTGATAAAAGTGAAGCTTGAGTTTTATAAAACTAAAATAATTTTTGATACAATTAGAAACCTACTATTCTAATAGTATGTTAAATATAAATTGAAAGTTTTCACTAAAAGATAAAATAACAGCCAGTTTTAAAAAAGTTGTTTATAAATATGTTGAAATGATGTTATGGGGGTTGGAAAATATAAGATCAATCAAATAAATTCATTTTTCATCTTTTTCAGAGTTTTTCCTTCCACTTGAGCTTCACATTTGATATTCTCTTCACTTTGGCTCAAAATGTCTGTGGTATTCCTCAAATTCAAACTTGATTAAAGTGTATTTGAGTTGTAAGTTTTCAAGTAGAACTATAAAACTTATGTTGGATTGGTTAACACCTAAAGTTTTAAGCTAAGTGTTTGTCAAGTTTTACTTTGTAAAAACTTGAGGTTGTTGAGGAAGGGATTAGGTTTAGTTCAATTCTATAATTGGCTTTACTTTTGCCCATGAAAAGAGTTATTAGTGGAGTGAAACTCCCAAGATTGAATCTTAAGGAGTAGATGTAGGCTAATAAAGTCGAACTACTATAAATCAAGTATGTTCAACTCTTTTTCTCTATCTTAGCTTTAAATATTTGTTTCTTGATTGCTTAATATCTTTTAAATATGATTTTTATTGAAAAAAGGTTAACAAAATTAGTTTTGCATAAATCCGCAAGTGCTCAAAGTTAGATTTCAAGTTGTTATTTTAAATACAAATGATGATTTATTTAACAAAACATTTTTTAGATAGAAAAACTTATATGGTTTTAAGTTTATGTTTTGAAAGAAAAAAATTTTCATTTTATCTTTAAAAATTATGAATTGTCCACATTAGAATTCTAATAGCATACTCTGAAAAACGTGAGTCATTTTTACAATAGCAAAAAATTATTGAAATCTCAATTCACCCCTCCTTTTGAGTTATTTTGGAACCTACATTTGATATCAGAGCTTATCTCCCTTTACCTAAGGCTTCACATCCTTGGAGAGATCCAATATGGCTTCAATTTCAAAAAATGTTATTTTCCCACTCATTGCCACTCCATTTCAAGAAGGACAATCTATCACACGACCTCCTCTCTTTTCTAGAAGAAATTATCCTTATTAAAAAGCAAGAATGTGTCATTTCTTACGATCTAATGACTTAGATTATTAGGAATCATTTTTAGAAGGCTATACATATCCAATAAAGAAAGCTGGAACAAAAATAAAAGGTCAAATAGATGACAAAAGATGAAAAGCAAGCAACTAAAGCGAACTCCAAAGCCATGAGCTTTCTGTTTTGTAGGCTGCATACAAATGAGTTCAATCGAGTATCCAGATGTGACACATCAAAAGAAATATGGAATAAATTAGAGACAACTTAAAAGGAACTGAAGAAGTGAAAGATTCAAGGCTTCATGTAGTGATGAATGATTATGAAATATTTCGAATGAAACAAAATGAAAGCATTTCTGAAGCAAGTGACAAATTTGTGAACATCACAAATGCCTTCAAAGCTCTTAAAGAACCTATTAGTGAAGTTCATCAAATCAAGAAGTTTCGTCATTCTTTAACATCAAGATGGGAATCAAAAGTGGCGATTTTGCTGGACAAAAAGATTTGCAACATGTCATATAATTGGTTCTTTATTATCGCATGAAATGTTAATGAATTGTCAATTTATTGATATAGATAAAAAGAAAAACAAAAAAATTGCACTTAAACCTTCGTCAAGTGAAAGTAGCAGCTCAAATTCAAGAAATGAGGAGCTAAAAATGATGGCAAGAAGGTTTAGAAGAATGCTGAAAAAGAGAAGAAGGAAGTCATACAAAAATCACAATCACAAGAGCAAGTCTAGAAAATCAGACAAGCATCAGAAAACTCATAGCAATAATGATGTTGTGTGCTATGAATGCAACCAATCTGGGCACATTAAACCAAAGTGTCCAAAGCTAAATCATGAAGGAAAGAAATACAAAAAAAGAGCCATGGTTGCAACATGGAGTAATAGCAAAGAATCAATCTCAAGCTCAACCAAATCAGATGAAAATGAAACTACAAATATGGCATTGATAGCTGACATAAAAGATGCTGATCAATCAGAAACATTAAAGCTTAGTGTTGATCGAAACTTTGAGGTAAGTGACTCTGATTCTTCTAGTGATGATGATTTATTGAGATGCTTTGAAGAGTTGCATTATAAATATGGCAAGCTAAAGAAAAAGTATTCTATTTTGGATAATATGTATGTTGATTTAAAAGATACACATGATGGTTATATGAAGGAAGTAGATAAATGCATAAATAATGAGCTTAAGGCTGTTAATTTTTACAATGATGTTGCAAGAGAAAATGCTTCATTACAAGAAGAAGTTGATAAAATGAAAAAGCAGATTGAAAAGTTACGATATGATAAGCGAGTGTTATATGAAAAGATCATGTTCCATGAAACTAGAGCTGTTTGGTTTGGTAAGAAAAGAAGATTATTTATGAATGATTGTGTGCAATATGTGAAAGATGATGCATAATTGTTTCACATATCTTTCCTCATATTACATGTTATTATTGTAACAAAATGGGGCATATATCTAAATATTATTTCTTGAGAAATGATGTAAATGCTAAAAAGATTTAGGTGGTAAAAGGAAAATATCATTTACAAACAAGTTATAAGAATATAAATGTTCTATCCACTTCAACTAACAACCAATGACCCATATTAAAATGGGTATCAAAATCAACTTAATTTTCTTGCGGATTTATTCAAGAAAGCAGCTCAAATATTTTCTGGTGATTTTTGAATATTGGTTGCTCAAAGCTACAATATATAAATACTGCAATAAAGTAATTATCATCACTTGAGGTATTTCTGATTCTTATGCTTAATTTATTTTGATGAAATTGTGTGTGAAATATAAAAATTTTATTGAATTTCTGTGTTAGACAGTTAGAATGCATTAGAATAATTTCTAAATATCCAGTAGAATACTATTAGAATACTTGACTGTTTAATATTCTGTGCTGATAATGTTCTTGAGCGTATATATTGTGTTTGTATGATTTGTGGCTTAATGAATTTCGTTCAAGTTTGTGTTATGTAGTTTTAAAAAGCCAGAAGTTTTTTATAAAATTTATTTAAATAGGAGATAATTATATTTTGAATTAGAGAGGGAGAGATTTTATGGGAACTTGAACCCATTAGCAGGATTCCTCCTTTCCTCTATAAACTACTTCTAATGGCTTTTATCTCTCTTGAATAAAATTTTCTCTTTGATCGAATGGTTCTCCTAAAATCATATTACTCTCCTTTGAGCATTTTTTTTCAAAAACTAAACCTAGAATATTCAATTCTTTAACCCATAGCCACCAAACACCATCAGATGCGTCCAACAAATCCTTCTTCGATGCTATATATGTAAATTTTGCTGCCGATTCAAACTCGTTCAAAGCAGTGAGTTTTCTACCACCATCTATATAACAAAACCCTAATCCTAATGTTAAAGAAACACCTATACTCAGCAAGCCCATCAATGATTCTTCTCAACATTAGGATAATGTGTCAAATGCAACCTCAGATATAAGTGATGATGAGGATGCAGGCTTCATAGATGCTAGTAATTGAAAAGAAAATTTTCTAAACCATGTTTGATCTAACTCAATTGTGAGAAACGACGAGAAAAGGAAGGAAAGTAATGGGGGTCTAATTCAAAAGTTGAAAAATCTTATTATCAAAGTGTCAATATTGGTTGGTAATTTCATTCTCTACTATTTAAATTTTGTGGGTTGCAAATTCTTGAAAAGTAAATGAGCACTGTGTAAAGATAGGTCAAAAAGTAAAATTTGGAAAAATTAACAACTGAAATAAGATCTTTATCTTGCATTGGTTAGTGAAATTTTTAATAGTAGGGTTGAAATATCTGAGATTAAATTGAAAAATATTGTGAATAGAATGAAATTTGATATGAAATTACAGATCCTAGCAGATTTATTCAAAATTCCAAATGAGATAGTGAAATTTGTGAATTTGTGAACTGTTGCATTGTATTTGAATTCTGTAATTTAAAGTTGAACTGCTTTGCTATTTCAATTTGGATATGAATTAACATTCTAGTTATGAGAATTGAAATTGTGATGATTTAACTCTTGAACTGTTAATATTTGAATATGGATCATGTATGAACTTTTAGTTAAAACTGTAGGATTATGATTGATTTGAGGGAAAACTACATTTCGAATATGTTTGAACTGATTGATTTTTTTAGCTGAATTGTGTCTGAAACTGATTTTGTAGTATTTTGTTCTTACCCAAGTATTTTGAACCTTTAAATTGGTAATTATTGCTATTTGAACTTCTAGTTTAGATACTTGAACTTGAACTTATATACTATTTGATTTATTAATGGTTAAACTTATGGAATGATTGTGTAAATTGTTGTAGGATAGATGAGATTGATCTTAGAAGATATGAACCTATTTGATTTTAAAAAAAATAATAATGAATGTATAAAATGCTTGAGCTGATTTATTGTCTAAAAGTTTCAAAATTCTCAATAATGGTATAATGTTTAAAAAAGGAGAGAGAGCGCTTGATGTTTGAATTTTATCTTGGATATTTGATGAGGTAATTGAATCATATTTGATATATGTTGAATTTATTATGATGATTGATACTTATATTGCAATGTGATAGGATATTGGATAATTAAAATGCTATTACATATTGGTTGTTTAAAATAAAAAATATTGTAAATGGTTGAACTTATTATGTGATGATTATATTGGAGATGTTGAATTTTTGAGTTATAATATACTGTTGATAGATTAAATGTATTGTGTTTATGTCATTTGAACCTTTGGCTTTTCAAATTGGATCATTGAAGTGTTTTTATTGATATATCAATGATAAATTAGACTAAACTAGTTGCACTCTTTTGTTATATATGATATATTTGAGCATTGTTATGAATTTTTTAGCTTGAAATATGTTGATAATTGAATTTTTTTTTTTTGGAAATGATTATGGTTGAGATGTGAAAAATGTTAGTATACTGAAATTGAACTTGTTGAAATTGAGATTTTTGATGACATGTTGAGAATTTATCTTGTGATTATAAATCCCTTTATGAATGATGATAAAAAGGGGGGGAAATAGATCAATTTGATTTTCATATTTGATTGACAAAAAGGAGAAGAAATAAATAATTTGAGAATACATACTTGCTATGAATAGAGCTGAATTCCAACAGAATACATGCTTGCTATGAATAGAGTTGAATTTTAATAAAATACTTCATGCTTTATAAGTGGTATTTTGATAGAATTTAAATTTTAATATTTTTATGAAAGTGTATATATTTTAAGAATATCTTGTTGAAATATTTTTTAAACCCCCATGCATTGATTGAGGGGGAATTTTTTTTGTGAACTAACCTTAAACAAATTCTAAGTTAAAATCAAGATTTTATCATCATCAAAAAGAGAGAAAATGATGGTTCAAATGCTGCAATCTCCAAGTTTTGATGATTATAAAATCATGATATTAGAATTTGGTACATCATTATCTTAATTTCAGAATTAAGATTATAAATGGATTAAAGATAAATGTCATTCAAGAATAAGTGTATGTGGACAACAAAAATGTGTATTAGGATTATTTTGTAAAACCATTGTGGTATGTGACAAAAGTGGAGTTTGAGTTTTATAAAGGTAAAATGATTTTTGATATAATTAGAAACCTAGTATTATAATAATATGTTAAATATACACTAACAATTTTCACTAAAGACAAAATAACAACTAGTTTTGGAAAAATTATTTTTTATCTCTACTGGCTAGTTTTTAAATAAAAAACTATATAAACATGTTGAATTGATGTTATGGGAGTTGGAAAGTATAAGATCAATCAAAAAAATTTGTTCTTCATCTTCCTTAAAGTTTTTCCTTCCACTTGAACTTCATATTTGACATTCTCTTCACTTTGGCTCCTAGTGTCTGTTGTAATCCTCAAATTCGAGCTTGATTAAAGTGCATTTGAGTTGTAAGTTTTCAAGTAGAGTTATAAAATTTGTTTTGGGTTGATTAGCACCTAGGGTTTCAAGCTAACCAAAAATTTGTCAAGTTTTACTTTATAAAAATTTGTCAAGTTTTACTTTATAAAAACTTGAGGTTACAAAAAGAGAGCTTAGGTTTAGTTCAATATTGTAATTGGCTTAATTTTTGCCCTTGAAAAAGTTACTGGTGAAGTGAAACTCTCAAAATTGAATATTGAGAAGTACATGTAGGTTAAGAAAGTCGAACTACTATAAATCAAGTGTGTTCAACTCGTCTTCTCTATCTCAGTTTTAAATCTTTGTTTCTTGATTACTTAATATCTTTAAAATATGATTTTAATTGAAAAATGGTTGACAAAATTAGTTTTGCATAAATCTCAAAATGTTCAAAGTTAAGTTTCAAGTTGTTATTTTAAATAAAAGTGGCAATTTATTTAACAAAACATTTTTGAGATAGAAAAACTCATCTGGTTTTTAAGTTTTTATTTTAAAAGAAAGAAAATGCATTTTATCTTTATAAAACTCAATCTTCACTTGTGTCACATATCACAGTGGCTTTACAAAATAATTCTAATACATCTTATTGCTGTCCACATGCTCCTCATTCTTGAATGACATTTATCTCTTTATAAGTGGCTCACCTTTAAATCTAACTTGAGTTTAAATCTAAATTGTGAGGAAGAAAAACTCATTTGGTTTTAAGTTTCTATTTTGAAAGAAAGAAAATTCATTTTATCTTTATAAAACTCAATCTTCACTTTTGTCACATATCACAGTGTCTTTACAAAATAATTCTAATACACCTTATTGCTGTCCACATGTTCCTCATTCTTGAATGAAATTTATCTCTTTATAAGTGGCGCAACTTTAAATCTAACTTGAGTTTAAATCTAAATTGTCGGAATCAAGCGTTTACCACTAAGTCAAAAGCAATTGCTTGTGATAACTTTATTTTCTTAAACCCAAAGTGGATTCTCATAAGGTACTCCTACAG
Source organism: Balakata baccata (assembly GCA_949630135.1). Classification (NCBI taxonomy): domain Eukaryota; kingdom Viridiplantae; phylum Streptophyta; class Magnoliopsida; order Malpighiales; family Euphorbiaceae; genus Balakata; species Balakata baccata. Next base: position 25,652 of record CATIWF010024713.1, read on the forward strand.
TTCACAATAGCAGCGCAGAGCTCCACTATTGAGCAGTGGGCGAATATGAGGGGTTTCGCAAGGCACATGAGTACCTTGACAAATGTCATGCACCGCGGAAGTTCAACGGAATTCTCTAGACTTCTCCACCATAGACATAAGTTGGGTTGTCAAACTCCGAGTCCACGCCCATACACAACAACGAATTCTTAAGGGCGATCGTGGATTCTATAATCCAACATACTGGATTGACTTGCTCACACTCATCAATCCATTCAGTGCAAATGTCAATGGGGTGGGTTAGAGGGGTGATCTCAGTGGTGTAGTCTTCTTCGCAGATGCTGCAAGCAGATTTCCCGATCCCCAACTTGTGGTATAAGATGCAGGCAACAGCATTTTGATGGTTGCAAAAAGGGCAAGCGAAGATTTCGTCCACCTTCTCCTTTCTCGCTGTTTTCTTGCTGTCAACACTACGCTTGCTTTTTCTTCTTGCCATTCTGATCAGAATATTTTAAATTCACGTGGCCGCTATATACTTGGATGAGTTTTACAACACAACTAGAACCTACTTAATATCCCTAATCAGGATAGGATTTGGTATAATTCTGATGGGATTCGAGTTTAGCCATTAGAAGGAGAGGTCTTATCAAATTAACATTCCCCATTCCTTCTGCATAAAAGAAAAAATAATGTTGGATTAATTTTTTAAATTAACATTCTCCATTTCAAAATAAAATTGATATTTATATGGAATATTTCTTTTACATTAATTTTTTTAATATTTAAAATTATTTCAATTAATTTAGAGCGTATCAAATGAAAGATATCATCATTAACCTATGAAAATAAAAAAAATATTAAAATTAAAAAAATTACTATTTATTTATATAATTTAATATAATACATTAATACCTCTAAAATTTAAAAAATATATTATTTACTTTCTATAATTTGACACAATATACTAGTATTTCTTTAAAATTTTTAAAAAATATCATATACTAATAAAAAAATAAAATATGATACATACTAGTGAAAAAAATTCTATTTTGCTTAGAAAATATTATCTCAGTAAATCAATTATACAGGAGAATAACTTCATAATCTTCTAGTACAAAGGAGATAACCGCAAATTATATATTTTTCAATATTAAGAGTACTAAATAGCATTTTTTTCTCAAAACAATTAGAAAATGAAACGTGGCAGGAGAAAGAGGGGAGGGAGAGAAATGACAGGATGACGCAAGTGGGCGTAAGGAGAGATGTCAAATCGGAAGAGATGGGAGTGGGGAAAATCAACCAATAGTCATCAATCATCCGTCAAGGAAGATGACGTGTCCGATTGATCAGACGACTGATTTTTGACCCCTTTCTTTCACCCTTCAATTTTTAGACAGTATCGCGCGAGAACCGCGGGTGCTTCCTCTCTCTCTCTCTCTCCCCCTCACAAACATGGGTCCCACCTCAACCAGATCTCCTATTTAGTACTTCGTGGCTCCCACGGTCCCACCTCCTCTGCATTTTTTCCTCTTTTTCTTTCACCTTCTGTTTCTTTTTTTTTTTTTTTTAGGAAGAAAGTAAAAAAAAAAAAGGGCATAATAATCTTGAAATAAAGCCCCTTTTTGCTTCAAAATTATCATCACATCACTAGATTGCCGATTTGATTGTAATTATCTAAAATTTTTCCTCAATAATAAGAAAAATGCACAATTTTCAAGTACAAAACTTATTTTTAGAAATAAAAAGAAGATAAAAAAAACTGTCATTGAAGCTCTTACATAGAACAGCGCTAGTTTTATGGCGGAAAAAGACACATTTAAGGCGAGATAAGTTGCTCTGATCTTGAAACCTGAACCTGCTAATTACAACCATATCTTAAAACTAAAAATTTCTAATTTAGATGTACAAGGTAACAGAAGTTTAGCAATTCCCATAGTTTGAACCTTAAATTTGTCAAACATGGCCATTTCCAGGTCCACCTAATGTTAGAACTACTCCTTGAAGATCACTTCTCAGCTTTGCTTCTTTGCCTAATGATGGAGCACCACCTCTTATTAGAGGATATGTTCTACTATCCGTTTGCATTTGTCCAAAACCCTGACCGGGTTCTAGCATGGAGCGCGTACTAGGTTGTTGTCGAGTCCTATGATGATTCCAGGACTGAAATTGTTGAACATTGATCATCTGGTTTGTATTAGATGATGGATTATAAGCTTGAATGGCTCCTCTCGATGCTATTTCAGGTGCCTAATAATGAATCATGTAGACCTTCTTATAAGGTCTTAGGTGTAGAACTTTTAACATAATTTTGAAATGTAATGTAAGCTTACAGATGCAAATAATACTCCTCTGAATATCTTCCCATTCACAGTTGCTGTCATTAGAAGACCGGAGTCAAAAGCTCCGTCTACTCGGCCACTAACATCAGCACCAACCTAAGGATCAAAACTGCATTCATTAAATCATGAAAAAACAAGAAACACAGAAAGTGATGAGAGCTATTTTCAAACTTTACCAGGTTTTGAACAGATGTTGTGTCCTTGGGCCTTTCTTCCATTGCCTGTATCGGCTTTCCTTGTCTGCTAGTTTGAACAACATGAACATGTTCTGGTTTCTTATGCTCCCGGAAGACTTGGAGATTGCATGGAGATCTTTGGACTGTATTTTCCACACTTGCAATATTGTTAGGTTGGAGATTTCTTGGAATTTGTTTCAACTGCTTGTACAAATTCATGGAATCTGAAACTTTCCGAACTGGGGTCTGCTCTTGATCGGATTGCGAAGGAGATGATTGTTGAGAGAGTGAAAGAGAGTGTTCCTCTTGTTCTGATTCAACCTCCCAACATTTGTTGTTCATGGTCTTTTTCCTCTTCAGATATGGAGGATCTGAAATGAAAAATTAAAGTTAGTCCTGCTCAGAATCTGTTCATTACAATGCTGAAAGACCATAATTATTAAGTTCAACTAACTGGAACTGAAGCGAAAGGCTTGTTTTGATTCCAATTCTGGTCCATAAGCCTCCTCACGCATTATTTCATCATCTTTCAATAATTTAATTCTCTGCTTCATAGGAAAAAGAAAATCAAGCTCCTCCTAACTTTAAGGGAATATATATAATTCAATTAGGCAAAGTTCTCCACTTTGAATGTAAATTCGATTACCCAGTTATTTTCTGCCTGTCGTGAGGGCCTCTTTTCATGGTTCCAATGCTGTCCAAATATCTTGCATGTGAAATTTTTGTGGTGGTTATCAGGATTGCCTGCTCCAAGCCGCAAGATCAACAACTCATTGAGAGGACGTTCATCCTCTCCACACCTGCATAGAATTCAAACAAACTGAGAACAGAATTTGAAGTCCCATCAGAATCACAAGCAGAAGAGACAATTAGGGGCAGGCAGGCATGCAAAACGAAAATATCATTAGAATTTACCCTCCGTAGATGGCAATCTCTGAGTCTGTAACAACAGCAGTGTGAGAAAATCGCCCTTGTGGTTGCTGACCACATACTTCAAGTTGATTCCATGAACAATTAACCACATCAAGGACCCAAACATCATTGTAGTAATGTTTGTCTCCTACCCCACCAATGACATAAACCTGCGGACCATGAAGAAGACATTTACTATCTATTTCTTAAACAGAGTTGACAAAGGGAATGTTCATATATCGCTTGCCTTGTTCCCAATATTCACAGTGGCATGACCTGCTCTAACTCCCGGTGACGATCCTTGAACAACAAGCTGTCATGACAAATGCAGCATAACAAAGATTATGATCCATCTAAGCAAAAACGATCTAAAAGCAATAAATTGAGCAAGTTAAGTTTAATACCTTTGTCCATGTCATTGTATCAGTATCAAGTACATCGACATCACCATGATACCTATCACCCCGATCCCCACCGTACACAAAAAGTTCATGGCCTATGGCTACAGCACCGTGACTATCCCTGGGAACCGGAATATCTCCCTTAACCTCCGGAGAACTCCATGTCATAGTCTTGAGGTCTAAAACATGTAAATCATTCAAATAATTTGCTTCACCTTCTCCGCTGCCTCCAAATATCATTATCCGATCATTGGCAATGAGTGTAGCAGTGTGACTTTCGCGAGAGCACGGAGGAGTCCCTTTACATTCAGGGCGCATCCATTCTTTGGTCACAAGATCTAATACATGAAGATCATTTACTTTCTTAGAGCCATTCGTGCCCCCAAATACAAACATTTGGCGCCCTACAAGAACAGCACTGTGGCTATCTCTCGGGCCAGGGCCTCGACCTGCAGTTGCTAGAGTGCTCAAAGACATATTATCGAGATTTAGCATCAGAACATCACTGAAATGCATACCTCCATAACACCCCTGAAATGAGAAAACAAATAATTTTCATCTTTTGATTTCACAGATTCTTTCACATACCTGCTTTGAAGCTTATAAGTTAATAATATCTATCTATTTTGCTCTTTCAAAATTGGTAAAGTGAAGCAGCTTAGACCACAAACCAAACTTTGGCAAGAGAATATGCCCAAATATTATGCTGAGGATAAAATTCAAAATTCAACTCAACCTAATTTGCAAAACCAAGTAACTATATTATATAGGGTAAGTCATAGCAAAGTACTGAAAACTGATGAAGAAAGTGGGTGCTTCCTTTGCCAAATATACTGCTGCATAAAAGAATATAAGGCCAAACATAATACTATGATATTGAAACAAAATTATAAAATTTGCATACCATAAAAAACTTGCAGAAAGCAATTCTCTTGAATGAACAGCTTCATGGTAATTCACCCAGAAAATATCAAGCTTTTAATTAAGGAAAAAAAAAGGGAAAAATGAATTAAAGTTGTTAACTTCAAAGAACATCAAACATACCCCAAAGACATGAACAACTCCATTAGAATAGCAAGCAGAATGCCCCCATCTTTCAGAAGGATGAAATCCAAGAACCTTAGGGTAGAGCCACATTGCCTTCTTCAGTGAAGTTTCATCTCCTAGAGAACCCATCTTATCCTTTCTATCCCTCTCTTTTAGCAAAGATGGAAACTTTATCAACTCTGCTTGTTGAACACAGTGCTTGACAATGATAAAGAAAAGGGTGGAGGAGATGGAGGGGGAGCAAAGGGTTAAACAGAACATGAACAAGCCAAGTGATATATCAACTATCGGTATCAATAGACATGAAAAGATGGGCGCTTTCAAGTCTTAATCACTGTGGCAACCAACATCAACAGGATGCTGTAGTGAAAAGAACAATTTTTTTTCCTATCTAATTAATCTTCTTCCACAATTTTTTTTCTTTAAATATAAATATTCTTCACTGTTTTAAATAGTGAAACATTTATGGAAAACACTTAGATTAGCTAGAGATTACAACACGATTTGATGTAAAATCATGGGTATATGACTGTTGACAGAGAAAGAGCTTAGCTTTTTAATTTTTTTTTTAAGAAGTAATTTTAAATTGTATTTAAATTTGTTAATTTTATTACACTACTTTTTCACACTTGTCTAACTGAAAATGATGGAGAGTGGGGGCATTGGGTGGTGAAATGATGGGTGAAGCCGTGAAGGTTTTTGGAGGTAAGGAGGATTTTGACAGCATAGGCTTATTAGGAGGGAGAGAGTGGACTAGATGGCTGAAGAGAAGCTTTTCCTTCCTTTTTTTTTTTTTCTTTTCCTTTGATAAAGTAGTAATTTTGTATTGAATTTTATCCGGTCAAATTAATATGTAGGTTTAAATTTATAATTATTCTGTCTAACTTTATATTAAAAATATTTTTTATTTATCATGATTCTTATTGTTATTGTAATAAATAATAATAACTAACCATAAACTAAATAAATCATGCATCATAGAAACTTTTTTCTTTTTCTTTTTTTTTTCTGCCAAATTCACATTGGTTTTTCTTCCATCCTTTATTTCCTTGCTTGCATGATATTATGGGGATTGATGAAAGGGCAGTTTTCATCTTTTTTTTTTTTTTGTAAATTAGGGGTTCTTTTAATTCTCCATTACCCAATTTTCAAGGTCGGTTATTGATGTGGATCAAGAAATGTCTCTTCTCTAGGCTCTTTGGGTGAAGTGTGGGGCTTTGTGTAGTGTGCTGTGGAAATTCTTTTTCTAGTTTTGGGAAATGGAATGGGGTGTTGTTTCTCTCAAAAGGTTGGAGATTTTTGAAAGTTGAAAAGCTTATATGCTCATTCAAATTTTTTTTTATTACTTTGCTAATTGAATCCAATTTTGCTTTTTTTTTTTTTTCATTTTTTCATTTTTTCATCTACATATTATTATTATTACTTTGGAATATGCTGTGGAACTTGTGCTTTAAAAATAAAAATTGATATGACAAGTCTATTGGGTCATGCACATGGAGGCCATTTAAAGTTGAATTTTACTGCTGCCTTCATTCATCATTCATTTATATCCTTTTTCTTTTTCTAAATTAAAGTGGCCAAATGGTTAAAGTATATAAAAATTGTATAAATAGAGTATAATGTATAAAAAATGAAAAAAGAAGTATTATTATATTTCTTTAAATAAAAAAGGGGACTTGGCAAGGTTTTGTTTGGACGGTGAGAAAACAAAATGAAAAGAAGAAAAGATGCATGGTGAAAAGGAAAACATAGTACTGGACACAAGAAACGAAGGCAGGCATAGAAGAAACGCGACAAACACGGGAGTATATGCCCTTTGATTCACGTGAGCTTCTTTGTAACTTGAAATCAACCCCTCCTTTCTTTCTTTTCGTTTCTTTAACTTGAAAACAAGAAAATAATAAAAAAATATTTATAATAATTATTCGAGAGAGAGTGAACGCATCTGTCTAGTCCAGCATAAGAACAAGAAAGGTTAAAGGTGAAAACCAATGTAATAAATATTATTTTGTTTTTCATCAAATTGACTAAGTTTGTAATTTAATAATATTGTTTTTACAGTCCAAGATGAGTAAATAACTATGGATAGTAAGCAATAGCAGTGAAGATGTGGTTCTTGGAATGTGAATGACCCAGCGTGACGGGTACGTGCAGTTGACTGACACAGTAACCAATACTTTCATTATACTGTGTAAGATTCCTGAAAAACATAAAAAAATAAATAAATCAACCAATAATTAATATCCAAACACAATCAAAACTCACTCTTCTTTCTTCAACATCATCAAGCTCAGTTTGAATGGCAGAAGGATACGTACAACAAAGGCTTCTCCCTTCTTCTGAGGCTTCCTTAATTTTTGCCCACATGGTAGAGAATGGAAGCATGACATAGTGCCACGTCTATGCTTTAGCTCGGCAGAGTAGAAACCATTTGATCCAAAAAGAAAAGGACTGAGTTCCTATCTCATGTTGTCTTCTTCCATGAGAATAAGATGTGTTACAAAGATTCAGGTTTAATGGTAATCAAAAGCCATCCCAATGGTATATTATCACAGTCATACACACTTGTATAACTATTGCCAGAGTTCAAGATTAATGCTCCATCTAAATCCTTCCATTATATAAATGGATTGAATCAGAACACACTCCATAAGGAAGCAGACTTGAAGCAAAATGGAATCTGAACCAAGATTTGATTTGATTGCAGTTGTAGAAATTGAATGAATGAATTGCTTTTCAAATCCATGGAAACATTTACAAACAAGGCCCAAATGAAACTTGTTTCAAACCTGGTTGCTCTACATGGTCCAACATTATACCAAGGAATGCTACAGAATAAAGAAGTAGATATGTTATCAGAAAGTGACTAGAGAAGCTGTACCTCAGGCTTTTCTAGCGAGATACATGTAGATACTTGAGATTGTATTCTGACGACGGCTTTATCTTGGCTCCTGCTATAGTTTAAAGGCCTTAAGATGTTAGAACTTGAAACAGAATCTGTTCAGGATACAAAAGAAAAGATGTCTGTGATGATAAGTTGCATTGCCTAATTAGCAAGTCTAAGAGTTTTTCTATTGGAGATAATCAGAAAATGAAAACTGTGCCTCGAGTCCGACTGATTTGTTAAATCCAAAAACAGACTTGCGCTTAAGAATTATAACTTAGGCTCATAGGGAAAAAATCTTTGTTCATCTGCGGATTCAACAACCATCGGCAGAACATCCAAGCTGCTCCAACCACTGATAGAAGCGATAATATTGCCAAAAATCCAAAATGTAGACATCATTTGCAATAATTGCAACTCCTAACATAACAGATTCTGCTAAACTTGCAACAGAAACCTCTGTGACTCCTATTAGATTTGCTTTAGAAGCTGGAATACCCATTTGGAGACACGTGTCCCAACCTTGATAAAATCTGCATATAAGTTCGGTCAAATTTTCACCAATATTTCCAAATTAGTTACATGATAACAGAGATGTGCCACAGCATGCACAAAGACACAAGTGCGATATCACATACTGAGGGTCTGATATAGCAACTCTCACAAAGTGTAGGTACAAGTACAGGAATGTTGTTCAAATTTACTTTTTAAACCAAAAAGGCAAAAATTATTTTCCCTATTACAAAATTACAAATTAAGACTGTCCGATAATTGATATGCAGTTAATATATATATTAAAAAACAAAAAAAAATGATCCTTACGATCAATCCCAAGAAAAAAAAGAATGGGGCTTGGTGGGAGAGAGATCCACTCCAATATACAGCAATAGCCAAGGCAAGCAGTGAATCCTGAAATACTAAACCAGCTGCTCCAGCATGGTGAAAGGGAATAGAAATTTAAGAACCACACTCGGACTAGGGAATTTAATTAGAACTCCCGAAAAGTACAAGAAAACATAAAGCAACCTTTAAGATGCCCAGATGCCTGACCAAGGTTGCAGACATGAACGTTGCTGCAACACCCATAGATGCACATAATCCACTAAAACCCACAATGATAGATGGATTTACTCCTGTTAAACAATTCCAAACCTGTGATCTAAAAAGAAAATCTTCAACCAGTAAAAACCAACTCAATCCTGACTAAAGTTCATAGTCAAGTAAATGCATGTATGGTTGCATAATGCCTGTGATAATTAAGAAATCAGGTTTAAAGCAATATGCTCTTAGTATGTCTTCCAAATGGTAATTGTTACAATAATGATATGCTTCTAAATTTGGATTGGTACCACTTCAACCTTTGAGCTGGGTACAACCTGGATACAAAATTCTTTTAGCAATTTTTCTATAAACATTTCACAGTAATTGGGCATAGTATTTGAAAAAGTACCACGTTATGTTAAAAAAGCAGTCATCAAACTACCTGGGGTGAGAACAACATTGAAGTGTAGGAGAACACAAGCAAGGCTTGCAGGAAGAACAGGCTGCTGCATGTATTCCTTCCACCCATGCTTGATAGTTTCCAGACCTCTATCCACTGGTTATCCAAAATGAAAGTAAATCTAGCAGAAATTTTAACCCATTTCAGAATAGTATTTTTCTTTTTTACCTATGCTGTAACCATCAGTCATAGCGCCTCCAGCTGATTCTCTGCAACAAGTCTGGGGAGATCTGGTGTGGTCAAGTACTCCACTAGAAAGCTTGTTGGTCAACAATGTAAGCCCAACCTGGAAAAATGGTGCTAATAGTTACAAATAATTGCAGAAATTATTATTTAACCAAAAAATTACCAGAAAGATGATTACCATAACTGGTAGCGACCATATCATTAGACTGGCAGTGACCATATAATTAGAAGGGCAGCAAACTTCAAGCAGGTCACTGGTTCATAGTTGGAGAGAAGAATGCCAAACAAAGATGCTGCAGCTATCTGTAATGAGAAAATACAAGATAATTTGGACTGATTTAACATACTAACAACATATACAAGTAAACACAAATGACATTGCACAAATGCCATGTCTATATTAAATACATATTCCCTTTTCAAATGGAAATGAGAAATTGCATATTACATTGCTCATATAAGTCCATATCATAATGTTTTAAGATCACGAATTTAGTTAATACCTCATTTGCTTGGGCAAGTGCAATTGGTCTATTTATTCCTGCTAACTGTATGCAAGAGAATTTTAGTCGTGGTGCACCAAACTTTTCAAGAGAACAAAGAAAAAACAAACACCAATAACATTAAGCATCAAGGGAAGCACAAAGAGGAACTACCAGCACAACCCAATCCTGCTCCATGGCAACCCCCAATGCTGCTACTCCACATAGCCTCTCAATAGCCCCTGCTAAAACAAGTACAATAAACCATGGACGCAGAAGAACGGACGATGCAGAGGGCATGACATAGAAGAGACAGTATGTGCATGAATTATCATTGCTGCTGATAACTCTGAGCAGCCACCTGACAAAAGCAAAAGAATGAAAGACAACATTGAGAGAGGTGTTGTCCTTATTCAGCAACAATATGAAACGTGAAAAAAGTTACCTGGACTAATTTAAACTAATAGAGGAAGCTATTCTGGAAGAATAATCCATAAGTTTGCTAATCAAAGGGCCTCCACCAATTATGGCAAGCTGTTTAACACTTAAATTATCAAACAGAAAATAAAAAATGCAACACAAATTACAATTCAACTTTTTGGATAAGTCATAACCTTGGTGAAGAAATCCATGACTGCCACTGGTAGAAGGCTGGGATGACTCAATGCTATAGATGAAGGCCAAGCAAAAATCCAGACTGTTCCACTAAATTTCCGGCTAGGCAAGTAACATAAAATGCTGTAACATACAAGTCCTCTATGTCAGTATCATTTTATTCAATTATTTCATAGCTTAATTGTTACATCAAAACATTATTTTTAACCAAGAAACATCTCAACTAATGGTCAATTGTTGTTGTAAGCGCAGCATTAAACCAGAATCCATAGAACACTTATGCACTAAGAACCAGCAAGGTCAGGCAAATCAGTAACTGCCATCATTAAATAAAGATCAAAACTAAAAAGAATACTCTGCACCAGAAGAAAAAAACTCACTTGCAGCCTGCAAAAAATGTCCCTGGAGATGCTAGTCTAGCTGAAAAAGATGTAAGAAACTGACAAGTTTCTAGAGATGCAACCAAAAGCACTACTGGAAAGATAATTATAATTAAACTGTATTGACAACCTAGAGAACTTTCATACCTCAGGAAAATACAGCCTCTCTAGGCATCCAAAGAGTTCTCAAGAATGACACAGCAAAATTTATTAAAACTTGTGATCATATTAACAATTTGATGCTTCCAAAATACAGAATTATTAGATTGATTCTCAATCTATGATACTCTAAATTTTTAACCTCCAGTTTGAAATGAGGAATTTCCATTCCAAGATTTTAAAAAGCAGCATTTGCACTTTTCATAAACTTTTTGATATCAAAACGATTAAGGTTCATATGAAATCATATGCTGAACAAAAAAATCTGCTTCAAGTTAATACTGCCAGTTAATCAGACATAAGCATAAGAGCCTTACAATAAAATCCAACAGGATGGGCTGGAGTAGCTGAAAGGGCATTTTGTTCTTCCTCTGATAAAACCTAAAAAGCAAATAACTCTATGTTACATAATGACACTAATTTGAGAGGATAACAAATCAAAATAAATTATTAACCCAAAAAGTAAATGAGAAAGGGACTACTGGCAACACCGTCAGAAGACTATCTACAGAAGTTGCTTCAGCTGGTAGACTCAGAGGTTTAGCCTCAAGAGTATCAGATTTAATATGAACTATAGGGGCTGAACAATCAGGTTCAACCCCTGATATAGGTTGTAGGACCTTACCATCAGTGAGAACCTGGCTGCATTGCAAGTCAGAATTTGAAATCGAGCACCTTGATTTTCGATTGCTCAACCTGCAATGAAAACACGCAACAAAGCCTCCAATGATCGAATTCTGGAGGATATATATTGTTGGAATCTTCATCTGCCAATTGAAGCTGAAGGATATGATTATTCAATTTTATCTGGATTTGTTATTGTATCGCGACAGAAAACGAAAGAGAAGCTACGAAATTTATGAGGCAATTGTTGCATACAGCCATCGTGTTCTTCAAGCCCCGCCATCAGTTCCCAAGTGTTGATGTTCTCCGGCTCATTAGGGGGCGTTCTCACCGCAGTTCTTGGGATGATTTTTGTGTTTCTCTGTTTTGAGCTTGCACAACCCATCAATTTTAGCACAACACAAGATTCACAGAGCATACACTATAATTTGATAAAAAGTTTTTTTTTTTCCTTTTTAAGATGTAGGGCTTGTGCAATCCCCTTCCGTATCCAAATCTGGAACATAGTGATTCATTTCTAGAAGTAACTTTGACAATTCAATGAGTGTTGCAATGAATTTTCAAAATATTTTCAATATAAATTGAATAAATTTTAAAAAAATTTTAAGAGTATAATCAAAATTTTAAAATTTTTTTAAAGCATTTCTAAAATATTTATAAAATATAATAAATAAAAATTTATCCAATATATTTTTGAGGGTGTTATAGTATATTTAAGATATATTATATATATACTAAATGTGTTTTTTTTTAAGTATAATTTAGAATAATTTTTTTAGCATATATATTTTTATAATATTTTAAAAAAAAATTTAGTAATTTAAAAAAACTAAATGAAAATATTATTTTAGTATTTTTTTTAAATTTCTATTACTTTTTATCAGTCAATAATCAGTATCAAATTTTCTCTTTCTAGGTCATAATTGGGCTGTCTAAATCCAATATTTCGTCTTATTGGGTTTTTTAACCCAACACAATTACCTTCACTCGTATAAATTGTTATACTGTAAACCTCTATTCATTTAGCAATATAATTCAGCGGTCATTTGATCGTACGATAGTTAAAAAAAATGTAATGACCATTTTATAAATAAAATAAATTTATAAATTTATCGTGTAGTATTTATAAATTTATTATATTTTTACTTTATGTATTTAATAGTAAAAATTTAAATTATATGGGTTCATTGTCTGATAACTACAAATTTATCTTATAATAACTATATGTTCATTTTAGTAACGGTATATTTAACATGTAATTACATGTTCATTATATTTTCACATAAAATTTATGTAATGAATTGTAAATTAAATCATAGGAATTTGTTACTTAGAAAGTGAAGAGTAAGTGCATGTTCATTGACTTTTTAATTAATAAATTACATATTAAATCATATAGATTAATTACATTGTAAGTATAATACTCCATAAATTTATACTTAACATGAGTTTTAAATAAAAAATTTATCATTTAAGTTTAATGAAGTTAAGATTCAATGAATCTATAGTTACTTCATGATGAACCAATATAAATTTATTTATTTACAAAATTGTTACTGTATTTTTAAAAACTCTCGGACAAATAAGATAAAATTTTATCATTTACCGAAATTCATTTTTTTCATCAATACTAACATTTTTCTTATTTTTATCAGTATCAAAATTTTTTACTTTTACCAAACTGTTCATCTTCTCCGTCTTCTCTGATATCCATCATCGCAGCTTTTCAATTATTCATTCGATCTCGTTTCCATTCCATTTATCGCAAATCCAATGACGATTATTTTTTCCGATCTTGTTGCCCTCATTCCTTTCCTCTCTTCAGCTTCTTCGAAAATGAAAAAACTACCACTGAGATTTATGATGATGTTGCAGTTATTTTTAAAATTTGACTTTTGCTCTAAGTTCGATGGATTCATTAGGTTGCTCTAAGATGAAGCTTTGAATTGAGTTTGTTTATTTACTTTTTTTTTATTTTGTTGCTGTGTTATTGAATTTTTTTTTTGAAAATTACTAAAATATCCAAATATATACTAAAGTATTCTCAATGTATACCAGATATATTCTCATAGAATTACTAAAGGTATACTGAAGTATTATTGGAAAATTCTTTTTAAAGAATTTTTAAGATATATCTAAAGTATCCCTAAGATACATATAAAGTATTCCAATAGAATTCTTATAAGTATACCAAAATATCTCTAAGATATTTTTAATAAATTTCCAAAGTAAAACTAAAGTATCTCAAAGGTATATCGAGATATTTCCATTGAATTCCCAAAGCTATATTTAAAGTATCTATAAAATATATCCAATATATTGCCAAAGAATTTCTCTTAGGGGATTCATTGAGAATTCCTATTACATACCAAAAATATCTCTAAGTTATATTCAATATATTATTGAAGTATTTCTAAAAAATTTTCAATGTATCCATAAAATATGCTAAAAGTATTCTGAATGATATACCAAACTTTGATATTTTTGTAATATTTTGAATTTTGATTGAATTATATTTTTTTTTCTTTAATGATTTAGTTGTATTGTTCTCGTTCTTTTGTTTTTTTTTTGAAAATTGAACAAATATATCTTCAAGGTATACTGAAATTATACCGAAAATATACTGTATAAATATATTTTAGGGTGATTTTGAGATGTATGTACTATTATAATCTTAGAAAATTATTTTCGATAAAAAAAAAACTTTAAACACGAGAAAAAAATACAAATAAGCATCCATATTTTGGCCTTTATGTGAAATTTCCAACATATAATGAACCTCTAGTCCACCATGCAAGATGGAAACTGGAAAGTTATAATTTGCATACTCAAATAATATAAATATAAATTTTTCTTAAAAAAAAAAAAAAAGAGTGGTGACAAAGCGGATAAATGCCCCGTGTTCTAAACCACACAGTCAAGAGACCAAAAAACCCACATAATACTTAGCTCCAATATAGCCAGAAATGCCTCCCCGCCTAATCTCAGGGCCGGTTTAACCGCAAAGTTTAAAGCCGATGGACATGAAGCTACTATCGCCTCCTTCTTCTTTATCTCTTCCCACCTCTCTCTTCTTCTTTTCGTCAAATCCAAAGGGAACAAAACCCATTTACAGTTCAGTTCAACTTCTCCACTGGAGATCAAAATGCACAGCTTTTCCTCGCAGAATGGTGGTAAAGGCTTGTGTGAAAGTAGAGCAGAATGAGAAAGCTTCAGATGTAGCAGGAAGTCATTGGGGGAAGGTTTCTGCCGTGCTTTTTGACATGGATGGAGTTTTATGCAACAGTGAAGAGCCTTCTAGAATGGCAGCTGTGGATGTTTTCGCCGAGATGGGTGTTGAAGTCACAGTCGAGGATTTTGTGCCATTCATGGGCACAGGTAATTGATCCTTCTACTTGAATAGTGAATACTTTAACAAAGGCAGTTAAGTATATAGTTTTTATTTAAAACCGTTGTCTTTACCAAATTGATTAATGTATCAGGTGAAGCAAACTTCTTAGGAGGTGTGGCTAATGTTAAGGGAGTCGAGGGATTTAATACTGAGGCCGCTAAAAAGAGGTTTTTTGAGATATATCTTGAAAAGGTTATCAATCTTAACACTATCCAAATTTTTAATTCAATATTGTTTTGCGGCAGTGCCTTAATGTCAGTTCTCATCTTGCAGTATGCAAAACCAAATTCTGGTATAGGGTTTCCAGGTGCTCTCGAACTAATTACTCAGGTAATATAAGCCAATCATTTAGCATTCTCATTATCATTGAGATTAGTTTAAGTGGGTAATAATCTTATGATGTTTGTGTTCATTAGTGCAAAGAGAAAGGTCTCAAGGTTGCTGTTGCATCTAGTGCTGATCGTATCAAAGTTGATGCAAATTTAGCAGCTGCTGGTTTGCCATTATCAATGTAAAATTAATGTAGTCATTGATTTATTGCATCTGAAATTATTAGGATATCTGTGTAGTGGTTGCTTGTGCGTTACATTCTCATATTTTAAAAACTTGTCTTCATTTTCACCCTTAAAACATATAGAAAAACCAAGTAACTTGAACTTAACAGCGAAGGTTTAAAATCTCAGTTAGAAGGTCTCAAGTTTTGAATTCTGTTGAGTGTGATGGGGGTTTGTGGGAAGGGGAGAGCAACCCTATTTTGTAGCTCAATTCACATTCTCTATGAAGGTGAACCTTTTTAACAATTGAAGCAGAAACCTTTTCTGGGTTACAATTCAGTTACATTATGACATTCCCTGGGATTTAATCTTTTGCTAGTAAAACCATTATTTTTTGGCAGTTATTCCAGAAAATCATCTTTGACTGAGCTTTTGATGTCTCTCTTTGCAGACTTCTCTTATTTTCTCTGCAACCTTACAAGACCATGACCATAGTTATAAAGAATTTCCTTTTTCTTTTTTTAATTTAAATATTTCTCTGCCTTTGCAATTAGATTCTTGTTGGACCCAAATATTTGAGGGATAAATTATTATTCACTGCCCTAACATGCTAGTGCTTCTAATACCATCTTATTATCAGGTTCGATGCTATTGTCTCAGCAGATGCTTTTGAAAATTTGAAGCCAGCTCCTGATATTTTCTTGGCTGCATCAAACATCTTGAGTGTGCCTCCTAGTGAGGTACTCATGCTTTTTTTGTGTGTGTGTGTGTGTGTTTAATTCTTTATACTCTATAGTTAAAATATTGACCCAGAGAAACTGTTGTAAAATGTAAATGGTTGAATATTAAAATAATTGAAGCAGCTGCAGATATTTTCTATTTTTTGAACTTTTTCCTTTCTCTGAAGAGATCAATTGGATTAAGTGCCATTTTTGTCCCCGAAAGAAAGTTCCCTTTAATAATTAATTATGGACTTAATCCTTTATTTTTGTCAATCGAACCTTATGTCCATGAGATTAAGTCAATGTGGTAAAAACTTAGTTAAAAAAAAAAAAAAAAAAGCTAGTAAGTATCAGTAATGCGGTAAAAAATTTACCCTTTAAGTTCCAGTTGACGTGATAGAAAACTCAGCCTTTTTAAGTCAAAAAAGTTACCCGTCGTTACAGCTTTTATTTCCATTTATGTAGTCCAAAATTTAGCTGCTAAGTCAAAAACTTAGCCTTTGTCCGCTGAAGTCAGGTATTCTTTTTCTAAATTTGTAGAAATTTCTCCGATTCAAGTGAACTTTTTCCATGCTGATGCTGGTGCTTATAATTAAAATGTTTGCTAATCTTTTCCAGTGTATTGCTATTGAAGATGCACTAGCTGGAGTGCAGGCTGCAAATGCTGCACAAATCAGGTAAATGTGCTAATAACATTTGTATCTGGTTAATTGTGATATTAGTTGTGAATAATTCTTCCAAACAAAGTACTAAATGGTTCGCAAGAATATTTGTGCATGTGCAGACAACATTATATTTATTTTTCCCAGTGTTAATCTGATTAATTTATGATATAGGTTTTGCTTTCATGTTTAATTTATTGCTAATTTATGCTATTCTTCACTTCTTGTAGATGCATAGCTGTAAAAACTACATTATCAGAAGAGACTCTAAGGAATGCTAGTCCATCCCTTATCAGAAAGGATATTGGAAATATTTCACTTGCGGATATTATGAGTGGTGGATCTGATGGCTATAGTATGTAGTTCTGAAGATGTCACTTTGTACCATCAATAATTGGAAAGATGTGCTGCTTTTGCGTCATATTCTGAGAATACAAAAACAATTTTTGTAATCAATTTCCTTTGTATTGAAAAACTTCTATCCATAAAAGAACAAGGCGCTTCCTTGTACTCAAGCAATCGGGTTTCTAAGTTGTTAGTTCAAACTATTTTTTTTAAGTTGACATATTAGCTAATGTGTTTGTTGTGCTTCGAGCAGGTTTATCCTCGTTAGTAGTTAAGATTGACTGTATTCTGGCACAATATCTGATAACAATGTACCATTGCAGATAAGGTGATGCAGGGACATCAGGTTTTTTACACTTCAGGTCAAACTTCGGCAGCAATGCTTGAAGGAAGAACAGATAATGGGTCAATTCTTAAAGATATTGCTAATAATGACAAAGTTCTCTCAGCTGGGAGGTAAGATAAGTTTCTTCAAAAATCTAATTGCTAACAATGACAAAGTTCTCTCAGCTTGGTATATAACTACTTCAGGCAGCGGAAATAATTTGTAGACAGGTTGCAGGCTTCTCGGCGGAACATATTGAGATATGCAAGTTTAGGGGTTGCTTTCTCTTGTCTATTCTTCACCATCACAAACTGGAAGGTAAGTTTTTCATTAAACAAAAGAATAGATGGTTTTTGTGAATCAGTTAAATATTATCACCAATATGATCATTTGAAGAGCAGGAATATGCAACTTCAGCTTTTAGAGTAATAATTTGTTTAACAAAGAGGACATTCTTATGGTACTGTTCTTTTTTTTTTTCCTTCTTCTTCTCATGCACATACTTTTATGCATCTTTTAGGCAATGCAATATGCTTCTCCTCAAGCTATATGGAATTTGTTATTTGGAGTTAGTAAGCCAGATTTTGAGCAGAATGAAGGTACAAATGCATGTTATGAAATACAATTTGCCTACCATGATTTTTTTTCCTCCATTCCTTTTTGCTTTTGCCTTTTCTATTTTCTTTTTCTCAAGGTTGGCCATCAAAAATTTTGAAATGCCTTTTTATTGTCTATAATCATTTTGGTTCTATTTATAATGGCTTGTGGTCAATAACTGGCATATATTTGTTATAGGCAAGTACTCACGAGCCCCACAGTTTGTAAAGTATATATCTGATCTAGAAACTAGGTAACTCAAAATTTTCCTTTTGACCAGTGTAAATATATTTTTACTGTTCTTATCCAATTTTCTTTGTTTCCCATTTCATTAAGTGTTTTTCATGTTACTTTATGTTTGATCTGTTATGGGTTTACTGTCTTTCTTGTGCAGAGGAACTGCCCGTGTTGTGCCAGAATTTCCACCTAAACTTGATTGGCTGAACACAGCTCCGCTTCAATTCCATAGGGTAAGATATATACTGAAATCAAACCTCTATGATTTATTTCGAGCATTATGATCATCAACATATACCATTTACATGGTCTTTTCCTGTTATGTTAACAGTGTCTTCAGCTTTAATTTATAAGGTGCAGAAATTTTCATTAAATTTCTTTGACTGCATTCTTCTACTCTGATATTAGCTGAGGAATCCTTAGACACTCAACAAGCACTCTCCACAAATCACACAAGTAACATTCAAGGCATCCTGAAAAGACTAATCTTAATCAACTGCAATATACCATTACAATTTAAGTCTTATATTCCCATAGGCCAGCAAACGGTGGAAGTGAAAAGCCATAAACTTTCAAGTATGGCGATCTGTTCTAATGGATTTGAATACATAACACGGCTTTAGAATGGTATCATGATAAGACAGTGTTTAAATTATTGAGCGTGCATTAGCTCTTTTGCATATCAGAGAGATCTTAAGTAATATAAATCTGGTACATTTCAGAAAACTTTGCTCCTAAATGAAGTTTTAGCATAATGGAATAGATGTGATATACTGATATAGCTTTTTTGTTTTCAATTATTGCAATCTTTATGTAGGAATTGAAAGGAAAAGTGGTTCTACTGGATTTTTGGACCTATTGTTGCATAAATTGTATGCATGTTTTGCCAGATCTAGAGTTTTTGGAGAAAAAGTACAAAGATATGCCGGTAACCTTCTATTTTTCCTTTCAGATATCACTGTTTGTTGGCTGTCAAAAATTCTTAATATTGAATCTTGGCAATGTGAATGTCTACTGATTAAATTTAAAAATGATAGAGTAATCTTGAGTAAATTAAGATTTGAAATGGCTAGAAGTGATTGATGCAAAAAAAATGTTAAATAGTTGATGACATATATGCTGCTCTTCAGATATAATAATCTGATATATACTGTTTTATACCCATAATCAGTGTGCAATCTCTTGTAAAATCAATATATAAATCAAATTTAATTAGGAAGTGGGCTCAGGAAATTACCAAATACCTATGTAGAAGTGGGATGAGAAGAAAACAAGACGTTTATAATTTTTGGTATCTACTTGACTGATTCAGAATTGGTATTATCTTACATGATGTTTTTGGTAATGCTTTTACAGTTCACAGTTGTGGGGGTTCATTCAGCTAAGTTTGACAATGAGAAAGATTTAGAAGCAATTCGGAATGCTGTCCTACGCTATAACATCTCTCACCCAGTAAGTTCAGTTTCTTTGAAGTGAGTAAAGCGTATTTTCCATCCATCTTAGCGTGTTTTCAGTATCACAGAACTAATTGCAAATTTTCACTAATCTCATGCATATTAGTGCAGAACAGAATCCACAATCTCAATCATAGGTGCATATTCATGAAACTATCTACTTGCTGCACTTTAATTTGCATGGCATGCATGCTAGCTTCCTTTATTGTGGCAGGCATCCAGGTATTGCCACCAAGATTGATGGATCAAATAGGAAGTGCCCAAAGTTATAACTTGTATGGTCATACTAGCTTCCCTAATTTAAAAGAAAAAAAAACTATAAGCAAGCATCAAAATTAGGAAAATGTTAATTTTGTCAATCTATGATTCAAAATCTTAATCTTTTAGGGGCTATAAGGTAGTAAAGTGATACCAAGGACCTGTTTTTATGAAGAGCGTATCCATCTTACTGGGAGAAACTTTCTGTTTTAGAATTTGGTGATGTTTCATAAACCCATGTCATCTGTTCAAAATTAGGTTATACTTTCAATTAATCATTACATACTGTATTTTGATTGCTTGTTCAATTGAATAATCAAATATCTTCCATACTGTTGATCTTAATCTGGCCTCTGATCATTATAGGTTGTCAATGATGGAGATATGTATTTATGGCATGAGCTAGGTATCAATTCGTGGCCTACATTTGCCTTAGTTGGACCCAATGGTAAGCTTCTAGCGCAAGTATCTGGAGAAGGCCGCAGAAAGGTAGCATGAGCAGCTCTATTTTGCTTTGAAATTCACATATATGATTCTTGTTTAAGCAAAATTTGGTGGATGTATGTCAAGTAAATGTTAGATGCACCCATGCAGTTTTTCTAGAACTTTTTGGATAACTTAGCAGTTGATTAGATGTGATAAAGTAAATGCAGACAGAAATTTTATACACTTTCAACTTACCTGAATTGCAAGTGTAGTCAGATGTAAATTTTAGACTTTTTAAGGACTATTAGATTGGTCAGAATGCAGAATGCATAAGAAAGACCTGGTGAAGGAAAACAATAGAAAAATTTGAAGCTGCAACAGCTTGAGTTTCAAAATCCACATAACTAGAACCAGATACAGTCGAATAAAACTGCCAATGCTCAAACTGATTTAATCTGAGAAGATTCTATACATATCGACCAGTATGACCCCTTTTAAGGATTTGCAATTATGAGTCTTTTTAATTGGAATGAGGTCATTGAAGAAAACTAGACCCCCAGGAAATTACTGGAGTGGAATCAATTTTATGATTTATTACTGTCCATCTCATGTTTTGTCTGCATTGTAGTTCTATGGTTCCCATTTTAATGATGACTCCAGTTGAGGTTATCAATTATCTAGTAAAATGCATGAGATGGAAAATGGTTCAATTGAATGATCTCTGTCTCCTATTGCATATCCAGTTTCTCATGTAAAATTTGCATGTCTTACTGCATGGTGATTTATAATATATAGCATGTATAGACTGGTTTGAGGCAGTGCTACCTCTGCATGCAACAGGTACAACTTACATTGTATAACCACTTATTCTTACTTAGCAATGAAAGCGAATAATTTTTTTTCCTTGTCAATTTAGGATCTTGATGATTTGGTGGAGGCAGCTCTTCTATATTATGGTGGGAAGAAGCTCCTAGATAGCACACCGATTCCCCTGAGTTTGGAGAAAGATAATGATCCTCGTTTACTTAACTCACCCTTGAAGTTTCCAGGAAAGCTGGCAATTGATGCACTTAATAACCGGCTCTTCATTTCAGATAGTAACCATAACCGCATAGTACACCATCTCTCTCTTTCTCTCTCTCTTGCACACACAATCTTAAAAATAAGCTGAACTTGAGGTTTGTGCTTACCCACCAAAATGCTAGGGTCAACTATGTTTATTGATCATAATTTGTTAGGAGCAAGAAATTCATCAGAAAATGCTCTTTAATGTTCTAAACATGTGTAATATGTAGAATACAAGGATGTTGAACATTGCATCACTTTGCATTTGATCATCTAATTATTCTTAAGTTCAGGTGGTCACTGATCTAGATGGGAACTTTATTGTCCAAATTGGGAGCAGTGGAGAGGAAGGTTTACGTGATGGTTCCTTTGATGAAGCTACATTTAATCGCCCTCAGGTGAGATTTCAACTATGAATTAATTTCTCAAAAATGTCACAGGCATATCTACTTTTATTTAGGCACCTTTCATGCATTCTGAGGTCTGCCATCTCAGGTTCCAGTTTCAGTTTGCTTGCATTTGCATTAACATTGTCTCTATGTGCTTCTCCAGGGTCTGGCTTACAATGCAAAGAAAAATCTCCTTTATGTTGCAGATACCGAAAACCATGCTTTGAGGTTTGCAAGTAACCATCCTATAAACGTTTTCATGTCTTAGCTGGTTCTGTTTTATGATTAACATCTCTGAAAGAAGCTCATAAATATTTGACTTTTTCTATTGTAGGGAGATTGATTTTGTCAATGACATGGTGAGGACTCTTGCTGGAAATGGAACTAAAGGTTCTGATTATGAAGGGGGAGGAAAAGGAACCACCCAGGCAAGACAGGAAAAACATGACTTTGCATTGCATTCTAAAGATGCTTCATGTTTAAATATAATTAAACAACTCCAAGCACATCTTTAGTGTCTTTAAAGTTAATATATGCTGTGCCTTTTCCTTTGTGTAAATTCTAAATTCTTGTATTCTTACTCTTTCAGCTTCTCAACTCTCCATGGGATCTCTGCTTCGAGCCTGTCAATGAAAAAATTTATATTGCGATGGCTGGCCAACATCAGATATGGGAGCACAGTACCCTAGATGGAATCACTAGAGCTTTTAGTGGTGATGGTTATGAGAGAAACTTAAATGGATCGAGGTATGATACTGAATAGGTTTATCTTAACTGTCTCTGTTAATGTCAAATTACACACTTTCATCTGCATTTCCTGAGTAGATATACTTTGCATAGTTTGTTCTTTTGAATGTTATTTATGTTCCAAAAGCTTTTTATCAGTGAACTATATTCTTCAAACATTTTTCATACTCTAACATTGATTTTTCTTGTTTCATTGTTGAAATAGCTCCAATAGCACATCATTCGCACAACCTTCTGGAATTTCACCATCTCCTGGTAACATTTTTTAAATATTTTGACAAATTTTTAAATTTCCAATGACATTATAAAATATGACTTGAAGGTTCAACTGTTATTATGGAAGTTTTAATGTGACGATCTTTCATAGATTTGAAGGAGCTATATGTTGCTGACAGTGAAAGTAGTTCCATTCGAGCACTTGATCTGAAAACAGGTGGATCAAGGCTGCTGGCTGGTGGCGATCCAATTTTTCCTGACAACTTGTTTAAGGTATTCTCCAGCTAATAGACCATTTGCATCATTTACTGATATTTTGTTTTCCATACACAAATGCACATAAAATGCAACCGGTATGTAATTTATTAAATCTTATTACTTTGCAAGATATATCTTTCGCACCTAATAATCTTTCATCCGTCCCTCAAAACCCAATTTTGCAGTTTGGAGACCATGACGGAATAGGATCTGAAGTACTTCTTCAACATCCACTTGGTGTATTATGTGCAAAGGATGGTCAGATATATATAGCAGATAGCTACAATCACAAGGTAATCTGGTTATGATTAAACATACTTGAAGACATTTTAACTGCTACAAGATGTTGCGTGCATTGTGCATTCGTCAATATTTTGATGGCTTTCTCATGTTACCAATTATTTTAGTCTTGGATTGTAGCATAACATGTATTATATTTGGTGAGATTAGCCAGGTGTATTTTAAAATGATTGGCAGTACAACATCTGTTTGGTTCCAATGGTTGAGACTTCCAAGTTGAAATCCTAAGTTTTATGCACTAGGCTGTTGTTCCCTGAGAAACAGAATTATGAAACTTAATCCAAATAAAAACTGTTAATTAACGCTTTGGATGCTGATCTTCAAAAGCAGCATTTTATTTATTGTAATGCTTATGTTCCATATCAGGCTCTAATTCTTCCTTTTTCTATATCTAGTGTACCAGTCAAGTAGCTTCTTGCATTGAGGCTATAAAAATGCTATTCTATGTTTTCATTATTTCTAAGATCTTTATATGTCTAATATTAGGATTTGTTATAGATAAATACTCGAGCATCATTCAAATTCTTCCTTTTTGATTTTCAGATCAAGAAGCTAGATCCTGCAACTAAAAGAGTTAGTACAATAGCAGGAACAGGCAAAGCTGGTTTCAAGGATGGAAAAGCACTGGCTGCGCAGGTTGGAAACTATCTCGTCAAAAAGTTGCACTGTTCAATGGCCAAAACTTTAAAAGTTATAGGTGTATCTTTCATAAGAAGCTAAGCTGCTATTTGGACCATCAGTTGAAACTGTTATCCTTCAAAGTATTAAAGTATCCTTTAGCTTAGATAGTAGATACACAATTGATAAGATATTTTCCTAAAACCAATTTTCAGGAATACAGTTAAGATGACCTTAGTTCAGGACACAGTTAAAGTTTTGGGATTTAGTTTGATGAGGGCGTAGTTAGTTTTAGCATGTGTTGATCTTCCTTGTTGAATGCAATGCAAACCGCCAGGCCAGGCCAGTCCACTAGATGCAGCATTTGATGCATTCAGTAGTTAGTAATTTGCTTTTCTTTTATTGGACTGTTGTGGTACACTTCTGAACTAGGTTGGCATACATATGCCAGAAGTATAATAACGCTTTCTGAAATTAGTTGTTTATGGTTTTAAGACACCAAAGGGAGTAGACATATTTCAGGATGCTTTGGTATTTTTGATTTGTTGTCGAAAATATGTAACAACTGTTAGTTGCAGCTTTTACAGAGTTGCCCAAAATGTCAAATCTAATGCTCATTTATATTCTGCAGCTTTCAGAGCCATCTGGAATCGTTGAGTCCAAAAATGGTGATTACCTGTTTTGTCAAATGCAATGAATAGTTCTTCACAATAATGAAATTGAAGGTTTCCGTATTTCCTTTGTTGTTGCAACGTATGTTAATTGACAAAATTTATATTCAATCAACACCTGCTATCAGCTGGAACATATGATGCCATTTCATGTGATGTTTGGACCCTGTGTTGGTTTTTGAGATTTTGTTTCCATGTGTAAACACTCTTTGAAAGCTTTCTTGGTTATTGCAGGAAAACTTATAATAGCTGATACAAACAACAGTGTTGTTAGGTACATAGACATAAACAAGAAAGAAGCTGAACTTCTTACTTTGGAGCTGAAAGGAGTTCAGCCTCCAGCTCCAAAATCCAGATCCTTGAAACGTCTCAGGCGACGATCATCAGCAGACACACAGACAATTAAAATTGATGGTGGTTCATCTAGGGAGGGAGACCTTTGTCTCAAAATATCATTACCAGAAGAGTACCATTTCTCAAAGGTCACAAAAACAACCTCGTGAATATAGTTTCATTAAGCTCACTTGCTATTGTAACATAATAAGCAGTCTGTTCCTTTTTTTCATTTGCTGATCACCTTATGCTAAATGATCTTCTCCCTTGTGCATTGATGCAGGAAGCACGCAGTAAATTTACAATTGAAATTGAACCTGAAAATGCAATTCTCATTGATCCCTCAGATGGATACCTTAGTCGGGAAGGAACTGCAATCCTTCAATTTAGGAAATCCTCTGCTTCTGCTTCAACAGGGAGAATAAATTGTAAGGTATGCCTTGTTTTTCCTTTGTCAACTAAACTCAAATACAAAATACAAAACTTAGAGCTAATTTGCTCTACATCTGAAAATGCATTTTCAGAGTGGGTGCAGCATTGCCTTATGCTTGCAAAATGTTAGGGATTATGGATGCATTTATTTATTAGACCATAAAATGAGAATTTCAAAGGGTAAACCTTGGATATTTTTGCACTCCCCTGAAGATAAGAATTTTCTTCTCATTTAACCGGGGAATTTGATTATCCAGTCTAAGACTTATTTAATTGAAGTATTTCAGCATAATCCTCACTTGTTCAGTTTTGCATTTGGTTAGATATTAGTAAGTTTAGCAAACACATCTCTTAAACACATTGAATTCTTTTGTTCTATTATAAAACATCAGTTACACAATGAGTCTGATTCACACCAGAATTTATCTCTGTTCTGTTGAGGCTGTTCCAGGAGAAACTTGTCTAAGGTCACAGTTTGTTCAAATTACTTGGTTCATCTATGCAGGTATACTATTGTAAAGAAGATGAGGTCTGTTTGTATGAATCGCTTCAGTTTGAAGTACTATTCCAACAAGAAGTTCCAGACTCTATTCCTTCAAAGATCACACTTGCTTATACTGTGAAACCCAAAGCTTCAAGTGGTAGCTTGCAGCTGCCAGTTAGCCGCTGACAGAAATACCATGCCCTTACACTGTAAGATTCCTTGTAATATTTTATCCTTTTCTTTACCATGAAACTATAAGCCAATTGCATGGGGCAGATGGATCGATTTCACAGAAATGCTATTCTTTTAGAGCTGAAAATATGAAGTACACATAAAATATTCCATTTCCATCATTGCTTTAATTATAGGGCCTCAATGCATAGAAAAGTAACATAAGTATAACAAAGAAACTATCCAGATTGACTATGAAAATAGTTTAATATAAGATATCTGAGGCTGTGATAAATTTAAGTTTTGTAGCTAAATGAAGCAAGAAGCAAAGATTCAATAATTCATAATGTAAGCTTGACCTCCAGGATTGTGATAATTGTCAACAGCTTTTGTCTTCATGTTGGCAACTTCTTATATTATGCTATGACTCGAAAGGATATCCAACCCCTGTATTTGGTATGATTTGTCAAGTTGCCATTTACTCTCATATTTGGACCTCTTGGATAATAGTACTTAAATTTTGGCATAATTGAAAACCTGGACTTTGTCCTTTTCTAACATATACGCACAGAGGTATTTAAATGCTAGGAAGTGGCAAGTACATGGGTTTAATTATACCGATTAAATACAAAGTGTCTAGATCATAAAATGAGTAAAGGGGGCAAACTAATAAATCGTGATAAGTACATTGGGCTGCCCGTTGAATAAAACACTATGTGTTAATTCAGGGAGACAAGAGTAGTCAGATTATTATTATTATTATTATGCATTTGAAAATACTCGATATATCTTATATCATCCAGAGAAATAACTTGTGTAGAAAACATTGAACTTATCTAGTCATAGACTCAGAGAGTAATTGCAACTTGCTAGTTTTCCCTGATATAATATAAATACCTTAGTGTTTATATTGGCATTGACAGATTCCTTTCTTTATATCAGTAAAATAAAGAAATAAATAAAGTTCTTAGAATTCTTTTTCACTTCAATCAAATAATAAAATTAATGTCAATTCAGGGAGACAGGGAAAGGGTCAATCCAGAAGTCTAGTTTCTTGCTCAGATGGCCAACATAAGCAGGTTTAAGCTTGGCTTCATTATATTTTCTTAAATACATGTTCATCACTATTTAGAGTTCAATTTATAAAAATCTTGTATAGAAAATTGAATCATGTGATTTCTTTGATGCTTCAAGCATACTTATGCACCAAGGCTGACCTTTTAATACATCTGTTGAATTCATGGCTTCATTTCTCTGAGTTTTTACCTTTAAAAACACTAGATCATAAACTGCCATATATATATATATATGACAGCTGATATAATTCAATCTATCTTTGGATTTATATGTGGACCCGATTTAAATAAGAAAAACCTTATCAAAGGTTAGCGTTATGGTATTTTCAATACCTGCATTGAAGATGCTTGTCCTTAGTTAAGCATTTACGTAACGGAATCATGCCATTATTAAACTAATGATGGTTATTATTGTTGTTTGATGTAAGCAAGGGATTGATTGCATATCAAGGCAGACACTCGTGTGCACTTGTCTTGAACTGGCCTAATGATGGAAGTGCACTCAATTATTTGATCTATATATATATATATATATTGCCCACAAAGAAAAAGAGGAGTAGAGGACAGATTAGCCCTCCTGTATACCAAGCAAGGAAATTGAGTTAGTAGATAATTGGAAACAATCTTTGAGAAGACTCAAAATCAATAGCATGTGAACTAAACCCTTTTGTTTAATCTAATTAAAGCATTTAATCCCATTATTATAGAACAAGTTGGTTCCACCGAATATATGTTTATCTTTACAAAAATTAATTCATTATTAATTATTCTTTTCATTAGTGCTTATTGAGATGCAATTATTTGATTATTTTGCATCTCATAAAGATTTGCTTACATTCATTTATTATTAGTATCAAATTATAGTTTTTTTTAATGCAAATGAAATTTTTATTATTAATAAAAAAAATACATTAGTAGCCAATTAAGAAATGAGTTAATTGGCATTGTCATTTGTGAGAATTAAAAGAGGTTTTAAGCTTCAGTTTTTTAATCATCATTCGCCAATATTTAAGAGAGTTTATTGGTAATATATAAGTAAAATTATACAAAATCACATTAAAAAATTCTACTGTATAATATACAAAATTGATTTTAGATTTTTTTTTTAATATAAAAATGAGTTATTAGCTTGATGCATTAATAAAAAAGATCAACTGGGTCTAACTCAAAGGGAAACAGGATTATGAATTAGATAATCATCATTTAGTTATAGGGGTGAAAGCTCAATCACTTGATAGAGAGTCAACAACCAAACAATATATGAACCTCGTTGGTTGCTCCATCCATGGCAAATGAAACAAAGGGACGGTTTTGCTTGTCAAATTCAGAGTACTAATTAATTAAATTATTGCCAATTTAACAAGAAATCCATCATATTTTGAAGAAAAAAAATGGCAGGTTTTGTTATTTAATTAGAAAATACCAAGCTAGGGAGCAAACCTATTCCAAGCTTCTTTGTCTTTATGCAAATCACAGGGCTTAATAAAATTAATAATCTTGTGTAGACAGCTGTTAATGTTTGAATAAACAAAACATTTCCATTGTTAAATGCACTAAACCAGATCCTAATTGGCTGCTTCATAGGAAGTAGTTGAGAAACGATAAGTAGGAATCTGGTTGGACCAATCCAACTTGAATAACATCAGTCGGACGATTTTTACTTGTAAAAAGTCTTTTTGCTTGAGTTTTTTTTCACCATCATCTACTAATATTTATAAAAATTTAATATTTATTTTTTATTATATAGTCTACGGTCCACTAAGCATAAAGTTTGGTGACAGACCATAATCTTGATCTAATTGATTTACATGGGATCATATGTAGTGTGTAAAATTTTCCCTGAAAGACATGGAAGCCTGTCTCACTCAAGGAGGCAAACTTGCTGGCAATGTCATGTGTAATGGGGCTCAATCTGATTCTCTTGGAGATATGTTTCCTTTACAATCCCATAAATTAAAGTCAGAAGCATAGAGTATTATCATTACCCTTACTCTGCCCAAGATTAAAATAATTTCATCTTGTTACCATAATTATTATGAAAGGCCGTTTTTGCATAAACCTAATCTTCAATCCCACATGAGTTTGAAAAGTTTCTGAGTTTTTGTGTCCTTCTGACATTCATAGGATGAGTTCATGGGATCCTCATCCTGCTCTATACGATGGACTCATGGGTGTGCCCTATAGCAAGTAAAACTAGTAGGACGGATGCCTTGTTGGAAAAATATACATACAACTACATATGGGTTTATAATTTACACTAAAAAAATTAAAATTATTCATATTTCTATGAAGGTATAAGATTGATATTTCTATTTATACAATAAGTCAATAATATACATTCTTAAGAAATTAATCATATATATAAATTAAAATATATATATATTTAGTCAACCCTCGTATACATTTTTAATTTTTCTTTCCATAAAAAATTGATAATAAATTCCGAAAAAAAAATTAAGCAACGTGGATGAAACCTGTCCATACCAGAAGAAATACTGAAATTTAAAAAAAAAATGAAAGGCCAAGAAAAAAAAAAGCCATGAAAATTGAAAGCAACCAGATGGATTCTTTTAATTTCTCCATCTTTATTATAATTTTGCTATCACCTACTAATCATTGCTAAGAATAAAAACAAATTCCTTCAGCCCCACAATTACAATATGCATAGTATATTGTAGGGAATTTTTTAAAAATGCTAAAAACATTATAATAATATTTTCACTTAAAGTTTTTTTTTCAAACCTATTAAAAGTACTTAAAAGTATCACCGAAATTATTGAAATTCTAAAAATCACTTTAAAATATACTAAAAATTGCACATTCAGTATATTTTTGTAATACTTTGAACATATACTGATTTGTAATCTTTTGAAATATATTGGTCATACCTTAAAAATATTTTAGATATATCTTAAAAATATTTTAGAAATTTATTGAGAATTTTTGGGAACACCTTGAATATATTTTGGGAATACTTCAGGGAAATATATCAAATGTATCTTGAAAATACTTTAGAAATACCTTAATTGGATATACTTCAGAACAAATAAAAATTGAATAATTAAGACTAAATATCTCCCAAAATGGTAAAATTTCAAATGCAGAACAAACATTAAGAAACAAAAACCCAAAATTCTTCAGCCATAAGCCAAATCTGGTAAAACCGCGAAAAACGCCTAAAATCACTACGGTACACTAATTCTAAATGAAAAACCCAAAATAATTAAAAAATGAAACCGAAAAGAAATAAACAAAAACCAAATGGGAATGGGAATGGGAGAAAGGAAAAATGATAAGGAATTTACTAGTACTAACCATTAATGTACAAAATTGATTGCTTTGCTGCCAAAATCCAAATAATATAGAGGATCCCTTCCTTTCATAGATTCCTGCATTAATCTCCCCCTGACCATGCCGATTCCTTAGCTCAGTCACAATTGCAATTGGATTCAAACATCTAACTTAATTTGTCTTTTACCCATGTCTGGGGAAACGTTAAGAAGAGAAGAAGAAAAAAAAAAATTAAGTTTCATAAAAATGAAAATGTCCGTAATTTAAAAAAGAAAAATTAAATATCGATATTTCAAGTGAAATCCTCTGTTTTATACCCGCCGCATACTGGCCTTGCAATTAAAGATAGAGCACATGTATGTGTACATATTCCCTTCGGAATAAAGTTTAATTTAGGTTCCATCACCTACATCTTAATTAACTTTTTCAATTTTAATTTATTCGAGCTTTTTTCTTTGTTAACTCTATAATTTAATTTAATTTAATGAGGTTGATATTAGAACTCAATGCATGTGAATTTAATTAAAAATCTTAGAATTTGCTAAATTCATATTTAATTTCATGTATTGAGAGATTTTAAATGAGTTATTTTAAATAATTCATACTAAATTCATCAGTTGACTATTTAAAAAAAAATTAAAATTCATAAATTTTGAAAAATTTATTATCTATCAAAATTATTTGAATAATTTGATTTCCCACTTCCTACGTGAGAAAGTTCAAAATCCATGAATTTTAATCAATGAGTGATTATTGTTAGATTTTTTTATTCCAAAATTGTCCTTAATAAATTAATAATATTTCAAAACCATCCTTAATTCCAAAAAGTAAAAATCATTCTTCTTTTAATTTTAACTTATTATTATTATTATTATTATATAGTGTTAATATATATTAAATTATTGATAAAAAACATATTTAGTAATGTAATTAAATACTATAACGTGTAATAAAATTTTTTATTTTTTTAAATCTTAAAAGAACCAATTTTATTTTTAAAATTTTTAAATATATAGTGGAATTAATTTTATATATTTATTTAATAATAAATTATCAATATTTAATAAAAACTAAAATTAAAAATTAATTATTAAATCTATAAATTGTGCTATTGAAATAAATATAAGTATAAGTTCACAATTTATTAATTTTATTATCAGACCCAACAATAAAATTCTAATCCATATCCCTCAATCCAAACGGCCATAAAGTATTCATAAGAAAGTCCTTGCTTGCTTTGCATGTGTTTGGTGCTAAAAAAGAAAACTAAGACCAATGAAGATTTTTTAGTGCGAAATACAAATGTCTTTGGTCTATATATATCAATGGATTAAGATAAGACCAATAATGATTTAATTAAGGTTCTAGGTGAATTACATAAACGGTATCATAACTATACAAATTGTAATAATTATATATCTCAAAAATTATTTGTAAAATAAAATTACTTCAACTTTTATTTGATAACTAAAATAACCTTTGAAATACCGAATTGTTATAATTTATATAGTAAAATACCGTGGGTGTAATTTAGCCTTAAAGCTCTTGAATCCTAACAAAGAAAAGTGCAGTAATTTTTACTTTAAATTAATTCAACACATTTAAAACGATATTCTATATGTTGCGTTCAATGTACATAATGGTTTTTCATTCTCACCCACCATGCTTAACTTACCAAGTAAAATTACTAATATTTATTCATTAAATTGTTAATAAATTATCATGCATATAATTAAATAATTTATACTTTACATACATAAAAATCTATTATATATTTATTTGGTCGATTTCTCTTACTGTATTGAACCATTTCTCAATTATATTATACCACATGTGTAATTACTTTTATAAACCAAATAAAATATAATTTGATCATTTGAATAATAAAAAACCAGAAAAAAAAAAAAGAAATTCACTGCTTCAGATTTCTTTCAAATCCGTTGCTATTTATATATAGTGACGGATTTTCATCTTTCATTGGTTTTTTTTTTAATATTATGTTAAATTATTTAGAGACTAATACAAGGCTTATCCAATTGGTTGACCGAATTACCTATATATTTATATATAGGTAGATTTTCTTTATATAAGCAAGCTAAGGTGATTGAAATTGCACGCCATGTGAAAGTTTTGCCTTGTGATACATATATATATATATATATACACACAAAAATAATTATAATTTAGGTGGTTTAATTAGATTAGGTTTAGATGGCCTTTAATTTGTTGTTGGTTGCTTCGAGAAGCAAATCAGATTTATTTTGTTCATTTCTTTCAATTCCACTACTCTAATCTTTAACAAATTCATTATGGAAAAATTACATTGAATTTGATATAATATATTATTAGCTACTGAAATTTGAAAATTATACAATTTGCTACATCTATTTTATCTCTGTTAAACTATATATATAACTATTATGTTAAATTTTAAAATATTTATCATTAATCATAAAAAATATTTTCTTTTACTCAGAGATATATAATTATAATATGTCAAATTTCAGTGAAATACTAGCACAATAGATCACATTTGCAGGCACAATAAATCAAATTTATGGGATAAATAGTTTTTTATTTTTATTTTATCACAATCTAATATCTTTTTTAATAGAAAATTTAACGAAATAATATATTAATATATTATGACAAAATATATAGGGTAATTTATATATAATTTTCAAACCTCATACAGTTAGTTAGTGTATTATATAAAACCATCCTAATTTCTTATTAATTATTCATATCTACTTTTTTTTATTTGCACTTTGTCTTAATTAATGCTTGAGAAACATATAATTATAAGTATTGAATTTTGTTAAAAATCATGCTTAAGACAAGCATTATTGCCCACTTGTCCCACTAAAACAACATGTATTATTCAATCAATCAAGGCCTAATGTTCTCATGCCTATGCATTCACTACCTAATTTCAAAGTTATCATAGGTTTTCTCTAGGTATCATTATTAATTATTTTGTAATAAAATACGTACTTTTGAAAAAAAAAACATTTTAATGTGCATATATAAATATGTACATATACTTTCAAATTTTTTATTAGACATTCATGTAAGCTTTATATAACTTTTTTTTTATGAATAATCCATGTTGGAAATGCAAACAATTAGCTTAGTAACGCCAATAAATTAAGATTTTTAAAAATATATATCTTTTTTGGTGAAAAAATTAATATAATGCGAATGCACTTGACGTCTCCAATTTGGATTCTAATCCAAACTCATGTTCTTGTTGACTCATGCGCTTGTATATACCACAATATATGGAAGATCACATGTCTTCAACTACACAAAACGACACATCTCAATATATCATACACATGGTATAAGCTAATCCAAGGTTGCAGTTTAATGCATGTTGAATTTATCATAAAGAGTTTGAATTTCATTAAATAAATATTTGGATATAAGTATATAGTCTTAACGGTAATTAAATTTTGAGCGTGATTTTTCATACAGTAAAAAAAATAAAAATACCTGTGATTAAAAAATAGAAAGATTTTTTTTTTAATTTGAATAAAAGTTTTATTTAATTATGACTTAAGTATTCGGAAGAAGAAATTATGAGAGGTAGTATTTGAACTATGATGTAAAGATAATTTTTATTTTTATACTAAGACATTAATAATTTTAAGAATATAAAAATTTGACTAGTTATTTTCAAATTAATCCGATACAAATCAATTAAGTTATTTCAAATTATTTTTTGGTGAATTTATTTGCAATACTTTTAGATCAACAGTCCACCTATTCGATTCTTCTTTAGAAAATAAATTTAAATCAAATTTTATATTTAACCAAAAATAAATATCAGCTCGACATGAGGCCAATATCTCTTATTTTGGAGTACATTTTTTTTAGTAATTAAATATTTATTTAATTATTTTTTGTTGAAATTAAATAAAGAGAACCTGAAAGCACGAAAGGCAACTAATTAATGAATGTGATTAAGGAAAGGCCGCGTGGTTTCCCGTGAAATTGCTTTTAAAAGTCCCCCCCACTCCCTGTATTTCTTCTCATTTCTCCCACCTCTCTCTCTCTCTCTCTATCCGTTAACCAAAGCTTCGACCGCCGCCGCTGCCACAGCCACCGCTGCTGCTACTTTCCCCTTTGATTCCAATTACCTACAACCACCACAGCCACTTTCTTCTACTTTCATTCAAAGGTATTGCTCTCTACCTTCTCGTTACAAATACTTGATTCTTAATTAGCAGAGTTTAAAAAGATATTCGAGAGTTCAGTTTCTATATCTTTATTCTCTATCTTTTACTATTTCAGCGAAAAAAAAGGGTATATTCGAGAGAAGAGGAATAATCCTATGGCGTCGATGATCTCAAGCCTTGAATCTAATTCAGACATGTCGCAAGAATTCAAGCACAGAAAGAAACGGAGAAAACTCACAAACGAAACGCATAATCACAGCCGAAATAACAATACTGACAATCGTATCACCAGAAAAACAAGGTGGAGAACGCATGAGGAGCAGCAGATCTATTCCTCAAAGCTTCTCGAAGCTTTCAGGCGATCTCGTCGGACCGAGTCTTCTGCTGCGAAAGGGAGGAAAATTAGAGAAACTGCTGATAGAGTTCTTGCCGTGTCTGCGAAAGGTACGACTCGGTGGAGCCGCGCTATTCTGGCGGGAAGGCTCAGGTCGAGGGTTAAAATGGTTAAGAAAGTGAAAGTGACCGGTCAGAGCAGGTTGAGAAATAAGGATGTTGCGAGGGAGGACAAGAAGTTACCGGCTGTGGAAAAGAGAGTGCGTGTGTTGGGCCGGTTGGTTCCCGGTTGCCGGAAGGCATCTTTTACTAGTCTTTTAGAGGAAGCGGGCGATTATATTGCGGCTTTGGAGATGCAGGTCAAAGCCATGACGGCTCTTACGGAACTTCTCATCGCCGGTGGCGGCTCGTCGGTAAACCCCACGGCTGGAAATGAGGAGCCAGTTACAACTTGTTAGTTATGCCAGGTGTTATTTACAAATTTTTTAATTTCGTTTTTTAATTTTCTTTTTTATATTTGTTTTTTTTCCTCCAATGATGATTAATTCATGTACTTTTTATTGTATACGCGATACGTGATTTTTATCTTTCCAGTACTTCCCCTTCTTTTCCTTCTGACCAGTTTGAAATTTAGGCATTATTTCGATTTAAATTGCCTAAAATTTTATATTATTTCACTTTTATTATATATATATAAAGAAAAAGTACTAAAAATAATTTAAATTTTTAAAATTATATTAAAACTAAATTTTATTTTTTTAAATATATGAAATTTAATGAATTACAGTAAAATTATAATGTATAAAATTTTGGTAAATTAAAAAACTGTATTGGCTAAAAAAACTAAGTCATTTATAGAAAAATGGAAATGATATCGTATTTGTTGAAAAATAAAATTTTAAAATCTATATCGTTTTTTAAGAGAAATTTAAGTTTTAAATTTTAATATTAAATAAAAATGATAACATTTCTATTTTTTTTTATAGATAATTCAGTTTTTTAATCATAGTCATTTTAATATTATTGAAATTTTATATTATATCAGTCAAATTCTATTGAAATTTATAAATTAATAAAATTTAAAAATTTAAATAAAAGACACAATTAGTACAGCTTTAAAAGTTTATATATATATATATATGAAGAGAATTGTTTTTATAAGTGACAAAACATTAAAACATTTATTTCGTTAAAAACACTACAGAGAACATTTACAATCTCAAACCTCAATAAATTCATCGACTGCTTAATTCATGATTTTATTTTTTGATACTATAATCTTTTTTATTATTTTTATTCAATTACTATAACTGGCCAAGTGGTTTGTTTGTTAATTACTTATAGTGCCTGTTACTGCTTTAATTCTTGAAAGTCGGTGGCCACCGGCGAGTCTATAAATGTTTTCAGTAAAATTTGAGTTTTTATAAAGAATTTAATATTTTCATAACTAAAACTAAAGGTAAATTTTTTATTATTATTTTTACTTGTATGTTTACAGATAAATACTAATTTAAAAATAATTAAAATTTAGAAAACGAAAATTAACATCAATACAACTAAAATATATACTTTTATGCGTAATTCCCAAATTTCTTATATTGTCACCACAATAGGTTAATTTTCTGGGAAAAAAAAATGAAATAAGAAAATTAATCTTTCAATAAAAAGTAGTGAAATAGCTGAGAATTGAAAATTTCAATGCTAATTAATATGAAAAATAGTAATTTTTGTTCACCCGATTGCATGTATATATAATATATCGAAATAATGGGAGAGGACACATGCATAAATTTAGGGTTTTTTTTTGGTAATACTAAAAATGCAGAGGGAGTTATTTGCGAGAAAAGTGAGGAAAAGGGTGGGGGAAGGAATGATAAAATAATTAAAAAGGCGGACAGAAGAAAATGAGTGCTAGTCTTTGGTGGACCCGACGAAACACAACCTCATGTCATGTGCCTCCTTGGCCCTACACCTTCAACTGCACCCACCCCCCCGGCCTTTGCCTTCCATGTGATTCTGTACTCTTTTCTTTCACTACTTTCAATTCAACTTATATTAACCCCTCCCTAGCTTCCCCCCTTTTCTTCTATTAATTTTTCTCAAATTTGTTTTTCTTTTTTTGGTTTTTATTTTCATAAACACAAAATCAAATCCCTGATAATTATTAATTTAACAGAGTAAAATTGAATTGGATGAACTAGAGTTAGCTTTTTTTTTTTTTGAGAATGCAATCACGTTGCTCTAAAAAACCAAAACATTATGGTCTAAAAGCAAAGCATCAAGACCGAACCCCACAAATGGTATTGAGAGCATTTCGTTTTCTCATATAAATAGCCAACACGTGTGCTAGAATGAAAATCCAAATGTCAATATCTGACAATTGGCATCTCTATCAAACGGAGGAGGTGTGTGTTTTGGAGCCAAAATTGGTGATGGTTGAATTTTGATTATATTTATGGACCACATTTTTATGTTGTTTTTGTGTATATTGGGCTGCTTTTGTCTAACAATTCAAACATTATTACTTGGTGTTGTGTGCTCTGCTCTCATTCAACTGTTACAAATCTCACATGCAACCATGTGCTTCCGTTTCTCAAAAAGCTTATTTCTTCCCCACTCTTTATTCTTTAATTAAGCTATAATCGATATTATAATAAAATTCCAAGTGTGGGTAATTTTTTGTTTAATTAATTATTAATGTTGTTTAAAATAACAGAAAGACTAATTAGTAAAATATAATGGACAAATCTGAATGTTTCCAATTCTTTACAACTTGGCATTTAAACGGAGGGGACAATAACTTTGGCTCTTTTATAATATATTGCCAATTGGGCATCAACATGCTTGACTTTTTTATGACCTGCAAAAAACATTTGCATGTGCCCAAATGGTTAAAACTTTAAAGCTAAATTTCAATTTTGAACTTTACATAATAGCCTTAATGTATGTGGATAAAATTAAAAAAATTAAATGAAGAATACAAAAAAAAAAAATGACATTGGATATCGTTAATGATATGTAAAAAATTATTTCTATTTACAAATATAAAATTATTTGTAAAGTTCATTCTATTTATAAATTACAAAAATATAAACTGGGTTTAGTAAGGATATTTCTAAATTGATCACTCAAATTACATAATTATAATGGGAAAAAAAGAAAAGAAAAGAAAAGAGAGATAAGAGGAGAGAAGCCCCAAAACGACAAAAGAAAGGAAACAAAAGTGAGCTGGCAGCGGCCAACAGCAACCAGCAAAGGCCCCCTCAAATACCATTGGGCGCATTGTGGGTTAGGAGTTAAGAAGTAAGCTGTTGGGCCCCACTCCCTACTAAAGGACAATTTTGTCAAACAGGTTTTGGCACCTAGCGACTCACCCACCCACTTCTTTTTTTTTTTTAATGAAATTTCGAATAAGAAACTGTTGGAAGGAAGGAGTAGAACTCCGCAGAATATTAGAATTTTTTTTGAGAGTTTATTATTATTATTATTATTCTGTCCAACTATGCAAATCAAGAACGTGGCACCATGTAATAAGTTCCTGTGTGCTTTTTATCTATTTATTTCTAAACATAATTTTTTATTAATGCTAAATTAGTACGGTAATTTTAAATTTATTATCATTATATTTTACTTAATTTTTGAATTTCTTATTTATGACTCTAAGATTTATGATAAAATTTTGTACTGTATAAGAGGTTTGTGGAAAAAAATTAATTTTAAATTGAAATAAAGGTAAATGGTTGATAAATTGAAAATTGCATAACATAATAATTTTCAGAATTAACATAAAAAAATCGCAAACTTTATAGTCAATTAATTTTTTTTTCTATTCTATAACATTAGCATCGAAATTTTTAAAATTTTCATAAGAAATAATGTCTCTCAACATCTCCTAAGCTTGAATCTGACAATATGTTGTTGGGTTTTGAAAGCGTGCAAGCTGGCCCATAGCCCATGTGCTATATATCTCGAAGCCCAACAGCAACAAAAAGCTAAGATGTCTGCCCATCCAAGCTTGAAAACAACACAATATTAAGGTCAAGGAGCATTATTTTTCTTGATATTAATCAATCCATAATCATGGTTTTGAGCATCAAGAATCTCCTCTAGAACCAGTTTCCTATTTTCACCTTTACTATTAACCAAAAGCAACTTCAATTCGAAGCTCTTAGATATGTTCACGCAATTGGTTTATACAACTGTTAGTGTTTTGTTGGTTATTTAGAGCTTTTGTTGGCCAACTTTTGCAACCAACTCATATTCTAATGAGCCATTCAAACTAGAAAAAGGGTTA
The DNA here is from genome assembly GCA_949630135.1 of Balakata baccata. Taxonomy (NCBI): domain Eukaryota; kingdom Viridiplantae; phylum Streptophyta; class Magnoliopsida; order Malpighiales; family Euphorbiaceae; genus Balakata; species Balakata baccata. The sequence continues at coordinate 65,107 of CATIWF010024713.1, forward strand.
AAGTTGCATTTTATCTTTGAGGAGTGGGTTTTTCAATATAAGAGAATCGGAGAGAGTGGAACTAAATTAGTAGCGAAAGTGTAAGTGGAGCAATAACAAGGCCTATAGTGTAAAAAGTCTATTCAATTATATCCCACATCGAATAGAAACAAAGAACAAATGAGCTAGCAACCAATAAATTAGCAAGTTCAGATTCTACCAAAGCACGCAGCCGCGCGGTGGGCACAGAGCGAACTGTTCTTTCGCCTTTTACTAAAGAATACCGTGTGTTCGTCGCAGATAGCGGCATACGCCATTTTTTGGAGGGCCTTCTCCTCAAGGAAAAGGGCCCACACAGTACTATATCAAAATTTATAGTTCTCATAAAGTTACTATGTTCTAAATGGGATGTTTTTAGGATGATGACTGCATTATGTTAGCTGGGAAATAATGTTATCCTTAATAAGCAAGGATTAAATCTAATAATGATATTGTATTTTACCAAGAAATGTCTCAATAATGTGCTCATAAATAATTAACAATTTGAGCATTAGGATAATTATGATAATATTAGGATATTTTGAGCATTAGAATTCACAATTTTCGAAATAGAGAGCAGTGAGGCGGATGTTCTATGATTTAGTTCCTCCTAATGATTTTACTATTTTTATATAATATTTATTTGGGCAATTTATTCGCCCCCACAACCAGAAAAAATTCCATTACTCATTTTCTTAGCAAAATACCAAGAGAATTTTTTTTGCAATTTGTTATCGCATTTGATTTGCGACTGAAAAGCTATAACGGTGCTATTCAAGGGCACACGCTTTACTATAAATTAAAGGTGCGTTCTGTGATTTCGCTTATGTTTTCTGTTTGGTTCTGGAGAAAATGATTGTCGAAGATCTTTGAATCTATATTTTTCATGTGTATAAAGTAGAAATCTAACTTTGACCAAGTGATTAGCTTTGATTACATATATGTTTTTGTTTTGTTGGATGCCATGCATGTCGACATTGTCGTTTATTATGTTTTCTTGCATTTTTTTGTTTACAGAACGGGAGAATGTGGTTCATATATTGTTGAAGGATAATCTTTTCTTTAACTTTAGATTGTTTTAAAAATGATATGTAAGCAGAAACCGTTGCCTTCTTATGTAAACTGGGGATATTAAAAAGTAGATTAATTTGATTATTTCACCTGAGGTGTTTGTGATTTTGTCCCAATTACAGAAGTTCATCTTATCCGCTGTTTAGAGGATTTGAAGGGCAAAGGACGGATATTTAGATATGAAGAGAACTAATAGCATTGATTTGGAAATTGGTGCGAAATCCATTGAAGATTTGAAGGTTAAAGTATTAGGTCCAACTCCAAGTGCTGAAAAAGCCAAGAGAAAGGTTGATTGGTTTAGGAGGACTGGATCCCTGAACTCCATTGGAATGACGAGGATCTGTGATGAGCTGAGATTAAGTGGTGATATTGATCCACGTTCTGGTGAAAATTTGGAGATATTGGTAGGCGAGGGAGTAGTAAGGGCAGAAAATAGCACAGAGAATAGAAAGGTGAAGGATAAAAGAAAAAAGAGATTAGCTAAACCACCAAGACCTCCTAGGGCTCCGTTGTTGGATATGGGAGATATGAAATTTTTTAGAGAAATGGCTGATCTTGCAAGGTTGAGGCATGCAAGAAGTCTACGTACAAAGGCATTGAAGAAAAAGAGAACAGAGAAGGCTTCATCATCTTTGAGCAGTAATATTATTGCCATGATCATTACTATTGTCTTCTTGTTTGTTATGTTTTTTCAAGGTAAGGTAGTCTTTTGCTAATTATATTTTGTTTGTTTTGAGGGACTTGGGTGAAAAAGTTTCTTGTTTGGCGACTAAATGGAGAGGGGAAATCATAAAAAATTAATGGAAATCTGAACTCTTCATTTCTCGTCAAAAATCTTCGTAAATGATCATTGTCAATTTTCAGGTTTGTTCGGTTCTCGTGTATAATGCCTTATGATGACCTTTGATTGGCACAACTTAGGTACTCTTGGTTTTTCATGATTTCTTTCTTTTCTTTATCTCCTCCATTTTATTACTTGAGTTTGACTATTGTTAAGTTTCTTGTGCTCGCTATTCTATTGTACATAGGTTTTTGTTTTTGAATATTCTTTCTTTATTTGTACATTTTTATTTTTAATTTTATTAAACTGTTTTGATATGTTTCATATGCATGTTAGGTATCTTCGTTCATGAACCGGACTAATAACTTATTATCTTACCAAAAAATAGTTTTGCAATCTGTTTCTTCTTTTTGTTAAGTAAGAACTGGTTTTTTTCACATTACGCTGATTTAGCCCATGAATGGGTACATGGATTTGATTTGGAGAAAATATTTTCTATTTCACATTGACAACTGCTTCTGCTATCCAAAGGAATTACAAGAGATCCTTTGCTGGGTGAAAATTCTAGTTAAATCATACAACATTAGATATGTAAAACTTTGAATAGCATTAAAATGGATAAGGAGTCGTACAATTTTATTGAACTGTTTTGGCATATGACATTTCACATAAACAACTCCTTCATTAGGCAAAAGGCAAAACTTACCTTCTTCCATCCAACATGAAGATTTATCTTGAAATTATGTTATTACTTCAGAGATTAGGAAGAAACGAATTCAGGTATTCTGATTGAACCTCCTTGTGAGTTTAGTTGAAGTTAATAGCACCTTTCAAATAGACTTGAGTTTTTGGTTTAATAAGATCATCTTGAAATCCACCTCTAGAGAGAATTGATATTGTCCTTTTCAATTAACAGGCAAGCTAATTCAGCATGAATTACAGTAGAATGGATGGAATCTGCAGATATCTCATAATGTTCTGTTATCTCTGTCCCTCTCTTTTAATAATCAATTCTGAAGAGTAATAATTTATTGTTTACATGTATGTATGGCAGGAGTTTTTGAGTTCAGTTAAGATGGAGCTCAAGCGTTTTCCATCCATAGATCTCCCATGCCTGAACTGATGGACAGTTTTGGTTGGCTCAACCTGAATGCTTCAACTTTCTTGGAAGTGAAACGACTGGAACTGATCCTGTAAGCACGAGTCTTAGTGCTTATCTTGAAATTCTGTGATTTTACTCGGCATAAACTTTTAGAGTCAGATTGTAACGCAACTGAATTTTAGCAAATACTGTGGCATCCATCTGCCCCACTTTAAAATATGTAAAAGTATGAAAATCCTTTAGCAATTGAATTTTAACCTCAGATTTTTTTGGGAGTGTTTATGTCAATGCGCGTAACACCTTGTTCTTCACTGAACTGGCTTTTATGCGAAAAATTTGTTCGACAATGTGCTTGTCGGCCACCATTCCTTTAACCCATCTTTATAACAGCTCTATTTCCGATTTGAATTCTGCTAAAGGGCAATTTTAATGGTTGTTCCTCTTTGGATTTTATCAAACAGGAGTAAGGGTCCAGGAACTGCTGGTCATATGCTTCCTAATCTATTTTCGAATAACATAATTTGGAAATTGCACAAGTAGGTGTCTGATCACCGAATTCAAAATTTCATGTGTTTAAGAGAACAAAATCCAATAAACTGTCCAAGATATTTGCAAAAAATTTATAAAAGATTGCACTGTCATGAGTTCAGCCTGTTCGAGAGCACAGAATCTCAAGGCCAGGCAGATTAGTTATGTTTTGCACCAGCCAAATATCTTGACATCCTTCAAGTACGAACAAACTCAGAACTCATTTCACTTTCTTAATGTCTGCTCTAGGTCTCCAGAGGCCCAGCCTATACTTGTGGGAATAGCTCAATATCAGCTTCCTCTGCAAAATAAAGATGGGATGTCAGAATTAGTAACATCCAGTCTTTTACCGAAAGCTTTTCAACACTCACATTAGAACAAATGTCCAGAATGTCGACAAATGTTGCAATGGCTCCCATAGTGATTCTTCACAGCATTTGATTCGGTTGGTTTGACACTATTCAAGATTGTTTGCTAAACGAGTAAGAAAGTTTTCAAGAACAAATGATGGAAGAGAGTTCTAAATTTCTAATGTTATGGTCTATTTGGATAGAGGGGATTTGAAATCGAGACTTTATTTGAGTTCTTACTAACAATTGTATAATTTAAGATTTACAAGATTTTAGGGCGTTCATATTAACTTACATCTCCACAAAAAGGTGTTCTGGTGTTCTCAATTCACTCTCAAACAAGTTATCATTTACACTCAATGGTGCTACCAAATATATAACTATGAGGGTTACCTATCAAATGTAAATCTTTCATTTCCAATGATTGTATATCCCGAATCAACCTTACTAGTGAACTACTTCTCGTCACTTATTTGACTTTAGCTCCTAAACAATAATAGGTAACATGTCAGTTTCAACAAGCACAACTGCTAGAATCAAATTTGAGCTAATGGTTTAAGGACCTAAACCTAATTTTTTTTCTCAGCCAAATGTGAACCAATAATTTCTCATAAAACCAGAAAAAATTCACGCTAAAGTAGTTTAGCATACAAAGATAAGACCCCAAACAACAGATTTTAAGCTCTACTCGACAGTAGATCATGCCATATATTTCACTGCCATGTCCTTACAAAGGACTTCATTAGTTTGACCCAAAACAAAAGCAGCATGTCAAAGAACCAGAAAATTTAATTGAGGTACAAGTATGCAGGAGCGTGCAATATGGGATAGGAAGTTTTGATATAACTACATAGATGTTTCATGCAAGCTCTTCCACCTAAGGAAAAAAAAATACAGCAGAAAGTCGCTTTAAGGAACCATCACTCGAGAACAATATCTAGATTCTCGTATCAGAATAAGCATTTCACAAATGAGCTCCTAAAATTCCTCAGACTTACAGATCCTATGTCACTCTAGTGGAGGAGGATGTAATTAGGCAAAAGAAAGATGAGCCACTACACTTATTAATTATCATTCATATCTTAATCCCAAACTTGACCCTGGAAAGGAAAAAGGAAACAAAAAAAAGTTTCACCTTTGGTATAATAGCTGGTGGAAACCACACTAATCTGGAAGCAACATGCATGAGACAAACAACAGAACAGACTGAAGTCACAAATGATTAAAAGAGTGAAACCAAAAGAGATTCTCAATTGATATTTATCATGGTAGTCCCAAATTGTGAGAACTTTGGATCAATAATAACCCATATGGAACAAAAGCAGACATTCAAGCACACCAAGTGTTGAGAATAATTACATGCTGGCAAGGAATGCCTATCTTCTTGAGCTTTAAGGTTCGTGTAACAAGAAGTTTATGGAAGTCGCCAATCTCAGATTCAAGCTTCGCAACATGAGTTTCAACTCCTTTCCCTATTCCATTTAGAAACTCTGGAATTCCAACTTTCACTGCAATAACAGGAATACCCTCTCAGACATGTATCTAAAATTCTCATCGACTTAAAACAACAAATTTTGAGCTTAATGGCCGGGTGGGAGGGAAGCAAATCCAACTTTTCCAGACGTGAGAAAGTAAAAGATTCACTCAAGAACGGTTGTTTGAAAACTTTGGAAATTAAACAAACAAAGAATTCAAGATTCAGTTTTTCTTTTTGTCACCTATGAAACAAAATCATTACTTAGTAATCCCAGTTACTCCCCTTCTCCAATTTCTCAAGAAAAATTAAGACATGTTAAAATAAAAATAGATTAGAACCCCAAAGAGCTAGCTTTGTACAATATTTGTCCCAGTTGAACAAAGTTTTCATTTTCAATATTTGTCCCAATTGAGCAAAGTTCCAAAAAATAATAATAATAATAACCACCAAACGTTAAACAGCATAATATAGGAAATCCAGCAATTTATTTCACATCCTATCATAGAGCCTAAACAGAATCGAAATATAGTCTTAATGTTATACAATTGAAGAAATTGTTACCAATGTAAGCTGGGGATTTGGAGAAGTATCTCGAAAATCCAGGTGTCGAATTTGCTTGCGGTGTTACGATTGACATTTCTCTTGTGATTTTGATCATATTCCTCCATGCCATGATCGAAGCTTTCTGTGTACAGGCTCCAGGACAGAGACTTTAGCTGAATGCTGTAACTGGGATTGGGAGGCTTTATGGGACGGTGACTATTTAATTCTATGATCGAGAAATAGCCATCTTTTGGGAAAAAAAACAAAGGCCAAAAATCAAAAAACAAGATAAATGGGGCCTAAACCCTGCTACAATTGACCGCAACAGAAATCAAAGCCATCTCTAACAATGATTTTCAGCAGCCAAGGCCCATGGGTAGGGTTAAGAAGCCTTATATCATGCATCCGGTCAATGGAGTATTATAGACCAAAAATCCATTATATATATAAAAGTCTGTGATAATTTTATAAATAAAATAAATTTATATAACTATTAAATACACGGTGACAATTTTATAAATATTTATCTGTTTTGTAACTGTATTCATTAGTTTCTTGAAAAATATTTATTTGTTTATTGTTGAAAAGTTCATTAATAATAAGTAAAAGGTTCATGAGTTTATTATTACATGTTTATTTTGTTTTAAACCTCTATATTCATTAGCAATAACGTAAAATATTCATTAATTTATTAAAAAATATTCATTACGAATAAAATAAATGTTCATTAGTTTATTATTATAAAAAATTAAAGAAAATAATATAATATTTATTAAATTATATACACAATGCATTTTCTTCAAGAAAATTTAATGGATTTATATCTATAAAAAAATTGTAAATATTCATCATCCGGTTATTGAAAAATATTTATTAGTTTATTAAAAAATATTTATTAGTTTATTAAAAAATGTTCATTAGTTTATTATTATAAAAATTAAAGAAAATAATATAATATTAACTAAACAATATACACAATGCATGTTCTTTGAGAAGATTTAATGGATTTACTGATAAAAGTTTATTTGTTTATTATTGGTAGGTTCATTACGAATAAAATAAATATTCATTAGTTTATTATTACATGTTCATTTTGTTTCAAAACTCTAGATTTATTAACAATGAAGTAAAAGATTTTTTGTTTTATTGAGAAATATTTATTACGAATATAGTAAAGGTTCATTAGTTTATTGGTAAAATGTTCATTAGTTTATTAATAAAATTTATTTTTTATATTAATACGAGTTTATATTATTTATTTGTGTACTTAATTTAATTAATTTTTTTTATTTTAATTTGTAACTATGAATTTATTGAATTATTTTAAAAAAATTCAAAATGTAATAAAAAATAGAGACAAAATATACCGGAAAAAAACAAATCGAGACAAATCGCAAATGAAAAAATCTAATAACTGCTAATTTTGTTTTAAGATAAAATGAACATTTTATTAATAAGCTAATGAACCTATTCCTAATAAATTAATGAACCTATATTAACAAATGAACTTGTATAAATTTGTTTTACTTACAAAACTGTCATAATATTTTATTACTATTCTCATACGTGTAGAGTCTATAGTACTATGTGGACCCAGGTCTACAATATAATTTGTGTATGGTTAAGGATTAAAAAGTCATTTTTATGAAGAAATAATTACACAAATTGTCACTTTTTTAATGCTAATACATCTAATAAATTTCATTAACTAAAAATTCATTTGTAGATTTTAAAATTCTCATTTTACCTCTAATATTAAATTAAGCAAATAAATTTCTAATCCCTAAAATCACTCCTAACCCACACTTTTTCATAAGAGTTTTTATTTTCCTATTTTGAAATTTCTTCTTCTTCTTCTTCTCTACTGTACAAATAACTAAATCACATTACTTTATTTTCTTTGTGAACTTTTCTTATATTTTTTTTATCTCATTGCTTTAAAGGTGCCATAGACTTCAAATTTTGCGTTATCTTTTCCTTAATAACTATCGTGATATATAAAAATCTTTACATTCGTCGTATATATAACACTGATGTATCAGTTATAGTGTTAGAAAATTTTGTTTTTTTATCATTTTATTAAGTTCATGAGTTGTATAATTTCATATCATATAACCTTAATATAACCTACATAAAATGTACACATAACATTTTATGCGTGGTCCTAATATAACCTACATATAACATATTTTTCACTTTGATAATCAATTTTGTCATTAAAATATACTCAATGTCATAACAACACAAATCTTGTTTAGGATATTACATATTTATCAATGGTGGATTTCTTTAGCTTTTTTCCCTCTAGTTTTTTACTGTATAAACATTGTAATTATTTGGTATTAATAGAACAAATTAATTCTTTATTTTCCACAATTTAAAACGTGTTATACAATTATGGTAGTTTATTTGTAAAGAATTGTTAAAATATTTATCGATTTTTTTATTTTAGAAAGTTAATCTAAATTTTAAAATAAATAATCGCCATAAAAGATTATTGGAACTAAGGGATATTATGAGAGAATATATAAGCGCCATAAAACGCAAATATCATTATTTGTTTACATAATTATTAAAATATATTCAATATAAAATATAAAATATTATTTCTAATTATATATATATTATATTTTATATTCAATATAATATTTTATATTGAATATAAAATATAATATATATATAATTAGAAATAATATTTTATATTTTATATTGAATATATTTTAATAATTATGTAAACAAATAACGATATTTTTATTTTTTTACAAGGAAAATAATTTCATTGATTCAAATTATAGCAATATATCGATAGAAATAGATACAAATCCGCTAAAAACTATAGAGGATGAAACAATAAAAAAATTTACAGTATTCATATTAATAGTTTAATAAATCAGCTCAAAACCTATAAATTTGATAATACTAGTGACTAAAATACTCATAATTCCAGTTTTGCAACATAATAATAATAATAATCTGATTTGTCATTTATATTGGATTGAATATATTTTGCATGTCTGAATCACCCACACATAAAAACCCTGCAAAAATACGACATAAACAAAATATTGTACCAAGATGACAAATCAAACGCCGTAACAAAACGATGGAATCACAAAAAATAAAATAAATAAAATAAAAACTTAAGCTTATACGAAATAACCGCTTATATTAAAAATAAATTAATAAAAATGATGTAAATAAGGATTTCAAGCTAATATTGACTACAGTGCCTAGAGAGAGAAAAAAAAAAAAAAAGATTTGGGTCATAACGGTAGTTGCGTTAAAAACTCCATTATCTGATGTTGCACAATCGTGTTCCGTTCAGCCCAAACTTTTTGAAGGCCCAAAGCATGTTTTCGTCTATTAACTACACCTTTCCTTTTCCATTTCGTTTTTAGCCACAAGACAAATAACTCCTTTCGTTTTTGCCATTTTGACCTTTATTGAGTAGCAATATATCCATATAAACAAATACAGTTAAAAATTATAGAAAATAAAATAATAAAAAATTTATAATATTTATATTCATAATATAATAAATTGATTCAATATCTAGAAAGTTAATAATATTATAGTAATTAGAATATATACGACTCTAGTTCTGCAATATTCTAACGACTATAATCTAATTTATCATTTCTATTGAATTAAATGTACTTTATTTGTTTGAATTACTCATACATAAAAATATCATAACAATAAAATGGAAACAAAACGTTATAATAAGACAAAAAAAAAATATTGTAATTATGAAAAACATAGTAAACAAAATAAAAAATTAAGATATATGTATAATTTAAAAAAAAAAATTTCATGCCAATAATAGTTTAAAAAACACTCATTTTTACTTAAAAAAAGATTATAGCTAAAGAAATTATAAAAAAAAAAAAGGAAAAAAAGAGTTTAGAGCTCAAATCCATCCCAAAAGCTAGGCTGACAGGGGAAGAGACCACATATCCACATAATCACTACAAGTTATTGCATTGATTCTAATGTGGGATCTCCACCTCACTCCGCATGCCGTATTACCTACGGATCGGATGCCAATCCATATAGGCCCAAAGCTCAAAGCCATCCTAAAAGCTAGACTGATGGAGAGAGAGACCCCAGACTTATATAAGCACTATGGCTCATTGCGTTGGTTTCGATATAAAATCTCTATATTCAAGTTATCATTTATATTTAATTTTTAGTTCATTTTATTTTTTAAAATTAAAAATTAAAAAATATAAAATATTATATAATGATGTGATATATCAATCAAGAAAAAAATTATAATAAAAATTAATTTTTTATAATAAAAAAATAAAATATAAAAAATAATTTATACTAAAAATCGATCTAGAAGTAAAATAACAAATAGATAATTACAATAGCTGAGTATTTTTTTTTTTTGTCTAGTTTTTAACTTTTTTATTTGTCCACTCCATTAAACATTGAATAAAATATATTTAAAAAAAAAAACATTGAATAAAATATTGTCCAAAATATAAAAGGAATAGAGCAATAATTTATTGAAAGCGTCCGTCTCATTTTGACATTTGTCGCCGCTAAATCTACCCTTTTCTCTCTGCAACACACTCGCTCTCCCTTCCTATAGTATACTGTCTCTTTCTCCTCGATCAAAGCTTAAACCAAAGCCTTTCAATTTCGTGTCTCATAACCCTAACCCTAATTCATGGCCTCTAAGTCCAACCGCTCCAAATTCGAGTCCCCGCAAAAGTACCACTTCAAGTCCGGCTCTCTCGTCGAGATCAGCTCAAACGACGACGGATTTCGCGGCTCTTGGTACGTCGGCAAGGTCATCCGCCGCGCCTCATCCAAGAACCCCGACAAGTACTTAGTCCAGTACGAGAAACTCTTCAATGATGAAGCCGGGACTAAACCTTTGAGGGAGATTCTTGACTGGGTGCAGCTGAGACCTCCGGCTCCCAGGGAGATGAACAGACAGTTTAAATTTGGGGAGAAGGTGGACGCTTATCATAACGATGGGTGGTGGGAAGGATCCATAACGAATGAGTGTGAGGATGGAAAATTCGCTGTCTTTTTCAGAGGTACCAGGGAGCAGATTGTGTTTGGAGAGGAAGATCTAAGGTTGCACAGAGAGTGGGTTGATGGTGAGTGGAAACCGCCATTGGAAGGAACGCAAGAGGAGAAGCAGAAGGAAGAGGAAGGGGTTAGTTCTATTTCTTAAAAACTCTGTGTGTGTGTGTGTGTGTGTGCGTGTGTTTTTTTTTTACAAAGAAAAAGGGTGATGGTAGAAGGGATTTTGAAGTCAACTGATGTTAGACAATTAGAGAAAGAAATTAAGACAATCAACATTGTTGATTTCATACTTGGTGCACGGTTTTATTTACTTCTGTTGCACATTTATAGCAGTGTGCTAATGTTAATCAATCAAATTTTAGTTTATTGATCATTCTGGACGGTGAAAAAGGAAAATTTGTGCTCATTTGAAGAATGCAGAGAACTAAATTTTAGAATAATTTAAAGGGGATATTCTGGACTCATATCTTACGATTATGTATCAGTTTCTTGTTATTTGCCATTGACAATTGGTACTTTCGGCTGATTAACAATGTATTAATCATTTTTACATGTCTCAATTTGGGAATTTAACTTCTGATGTACTGCTTTGACATGATGATGCTATACTTGACTTAATTTTCCATACATAAGAAATGATCATTCTATTATAGTTGGGTACTGTGGATTTGACAATTAGTAATTGATATGCTTTTATAGTTTCATTATAATTTAAAGGAAATGGCATGATGTTATCTGCATAATTTCCAATTTTCAGCTATATCAGTCAGTTCTTTTTTTTTTTAAAAAAAAAAAATTGATTTGAAAGGTCTGTGGCTTCGGATATCACGTACATTTACAATGTCAGTTTCTTGTATTTGAATTGCAGAAAATGCTGGTTACAACAGAAGTGAAGCCTATTGAAACAGTGATGGAGGAGTTTAGCAAGGGAGTGCCGGTTGAAGTTAGCAGTGATGAAGAAGGTTTTGAAGGTGCTTGGTTTGCTGCTACAATTGTTGAAGCGGTGGGAAAGGATAAGTATCTTATTGAGTACAAGGCCCTGAGAACAGAAGATGATACCGATTTTCTAAGGGAGGAAATTGACGTCGGGCACATAAGGCCTTGTCCTCCAGATACCATAGTTGTTGACAGATTTAAGTTACTAGATGAAGTTGATGCTTTTTACAATGATGGTTGGTGGGTGGGTGTCATCTCTAAGGTTCTTGTCGATTCCAAGTATGTTGTCTTTTTCAAGGAAAGTAACGAGGAAATTACTTTTAAACACTCTGAGTTAAGGCCACATCAGGATTGGATTGGTGGTGAATGGATAATACCTTCATCGGTATGACATGGATACTTGAATGAATTTTGAGGATGCTGATTGTTAGTCTGGTGGTGTTGGTACATTTCCAAAATTTAGAAGAGAATTTCAAGAATTGCCATTGTCTGTTATTACCAAAATATGGTAAACACACTGGTTCTTCGTTGATCTTTTGGAAGTCAAAATTTTATCAAACTTCTTGTTTCTCCGGAGTTCACAACTCATCCTTGTTGTGAAATGGGACGTAGCATGAAAATTTAAGATGATGTAACGTAAAAGGAAAAATCATTTGAAATTATAAAGTTGATTACATTTTTTTTCCATAAGCATTCCCAAAAAATGCTGTGTGTGTGTAAGAGCCTGTATCTATGTGAGGGGAGAGTCGAAAGTAGCACTCTTCACACATGGTAGATACTAATCTAAACTTTGATCGTTAGCCCTACCATGTGAGTAGCTTGGTTCATGTTAGCCCTAGTTGTTGGTAGGTGGGTTAGGTTCATGGTACTATGTGTAGGTATACTTGCTGTGAAGAATAAATTTGTCAATGCATGCCTTAGTGGTTAACAGATGGATGATTGTAACCCACAGCCCCTCCCCCCCTTCTTTTTTTTTATTTGAAAAATTCATGATCTCGACAATACTTTCGATGATTATGAAACTAAATAATAAGCTTTATGGTTGCGATACCTGTACTTATTTTGTGACTTTGTCTCAGGCTGTGTGAAGGTCATTACTGGAGGAGTTGTAAGGAAATTTGCTATGAGCGCCTGCAGTATGTTACATTTCGGCTCCGAATCTTATTGTGGCAATGGCGGAAGCCAAAATTTCCCAGAATTGTTTCCTGGCAAATTGCACATCCTTGGCTTATTCACTGTACTGAAAGTGGTTGTAGATGTACGTTGATCTTTTTTAGACTTGAGCTTCTTCGTTATTACATGCTTTTTTTTTTCACTGAAGCAAGAAATGTAAGCTCATATTTTTCGTGGTATACTGTAAATAAATTGACCATCAGAAGAAGTTTCCTTGCTCATGAAGTGGAGGGTCATCTGTCACATATTTGCGCTTTTTCTCTTGCTTATAATGTAACATGCATTAGCCCTTGGGAGTCTTGAAGCAGTTCATGCATGCATCCATTGCCCACTTTGGTGACCTCAGAGTCAAATGTCAGCAAGGAATGCGATGCATCATCATATATATATATATTCAAAATTGAAGGATGAATCTTCTTCATCTTCATCAATAACTCGTTTGCTGTCCTTGTGCCAGTATCCATGGATCCAAAGATGTGTTAAGCCCATTGGTATCTTTCAAATTTCCAACCTTTTGATGAGTGAAGAGGGGAGGAATTGCGCTTCAAATTTTGATGTCATTAATTATTAACCTATTTGATAATTAATATCCTTTGCATTAAGTTTACAAACTTACTTGCTGTTCAGAGCGGAGAATGAAAGACACCAAACTTAGGTGCCTAATTGCCCACACAGGAAAATTGTGACGGCGACAATAAAGCAATAGGCTAAATTAAAAAAAAAATTTTGCACTTCACACCTCACATTGTATCCAATTTTTTAAAAATGTGATTTTAATTATATGTATTTTAAATTTTATAATAAATTATCTCGGATGGATTGGATCTCATTCCGAGTTTATGTAGTGATAATATAGAAAAATATAAAAAATATTAAAAAATAACATGACATAAATAGCAAATCTAATATAGAAAAAAATTGCTACATGGACAAAAACGACGCCGTTTTGCATATTTCAAAATCCAATTTGAAATTCTTTATACATAAAGCAGTCAATTTTGAGTGTGTTTCTGTAACAATGTTAAATTGCAGCTATTTAGTATTAAGAATAAATTTACAAAATTTTCAAATTAGATTTTGGACTTTATAAAACAACTCGGAGTAAAGTTTAGTACATCTTAAATAAAATTTTTTACAAAACATAAAATACATATAATTAAATTCAAATTTTTAAAAAATTAAATATAACTATATCAATTTTTTTTTTTTAAATTTAGCCAAAGCAATATTATCACCTCCATTAAATTCCGAACTGCCACCGAAAGCATTTGTTGCGTCATTTTACAGAAACTTGTAGGTCAAGAAAATTATTTGTTTTGTAGTAATTTTTCAGTAACTGATTCCTGCATACTATAAACCTCATTTTTCCTTTTTCAACTGAGAAATTCTATCTATTTGCAGCTGAAAGTGGCTTCAAAAAATTAGGTTGCTCATCCAATTAATTTTTTTATATACAATTGTGGATAAAAATTTGAAATTCACATTTGAGAGCTCCTCTCTTTCGTAATTATATTAATTTGTGCAATTACAATAATTTTCATTTTTGTAATTTCCTCTAATTTTTTTTTGTCTAGATTATCTTACAATAATGTATTTATCCAGAGTTTTACCTAAGCAAAAAAGCAGACCAATTAATGATAAAAAGGAAACACATTTTATTACCAAGAAAACACGAGCCAACAAGTAAAATCCATCAAAATGGATATAGAAAAACAAGACAACAGAAAGTAAAGATATCTTTCTTTTAACTAATTTATGCTGAAAAACAAACTCTACACCTCCTTCACTTCCACAGCTGCCTTAAGATCCTTGTTTTCTTCCTTGATCTCCTTCTTAGTTTCTGGTTCTTCAATCATGAAGGCTTCAACAGGGAAGGACCTATAAAGCCCTGCTGGAGTCTGAAAGGTGATCTTCCCAGTTGGTGGGTCATCCACATAGATATCACTCAGTGAAACCCATACCAAGAGCTCTTTGGTCTTCACCCCAGTTAGCTTCTTGATCTTGTTTTTCTCCACCACAGCTGTGACCTCAGTTGCATAGCTCACAAGCTTACCGATCTTCTCAAACTTGTGGGTTATGCTCTTCTTCTGCTTTAGCCACACGAATCCTGACTCCCTATCATACCCACATTCTTCAATGTCGTGCAAAGGCAATAGCCCATTGGGCAGCCCTACTTCCTTGAGCAATTCCATCGATTTCTCTTTGCAGATTTGATCTCCTTGATACATCTCAGACTTGGCCTTGATCTCTTCTGCGACTAGAGACATTTTCTCGTATTTCTTCTACTTAATTTGGGTGGTTCTTGTTTTTGCTTTCACTTCTAAAACTTGGGAAAGAAATGCTGAATTGAGTTAAAGGTGGGTCTTGCATTATATAATACCTAAGCTTCTAAGTTGGCCTTGTACATTCTTTAATTTACCAAAATGCCATTACGTTTGGTCTGTAAATAATTTATGGGTGGGTTCATGTGTTTGTAGCCAAAGTGGAAATGGGTTCATTTAACTTTCATTTTGGGGTTTTACAAAAATAATACCAGTGTTTATATATTTATACAAGAGTAATTCTACGTGACCCGGTGTAATTTTTTTCAAAAATAAAAATAATTATACATCAAAACTCAATATTTATTCAAAGTTTATCAAAAAATAATGAAAGTTAAAATTATACAAAGTTTATTTAAAATTACTTAAAATTTATTCAATATTTACTTAAAATTTATTAAAAAATTAATAAAAATTAAAGTTAAATAAGATTTATTCAAGATTTATTAAAGTTTACCAGAAAATTAATTAAAATTGAAGTTACCCCAGATTTATTTAAAATTTATCCAAAATTTACTCGAATTTTATCATAAAATTAATAAAAATTGAAATTACTTAAGGTCTACCTAAAATTTACTCGAAATTTATCCGAATTTTATTCAAAATTTATCATAAATCTATTCAAGATTTACTAAAAAATTAGTGAAATTCGAAAGTTACCCAAGGTTTACTCTACATTTAGTCAATTTTTCAACTAAAAATTACCAAATATCTATCCAAAATTTTTCAAAGTAAATAACCTTAATTAAGTTAATTAAATATAAATTAACATATTTCCTTCAATAATTAAAATTTACCCAAAATTTACTTTGATAATTAATTAAGTATAAATTTACATATTTTTTTATAATTAAGCTAATTAAATAATAATTAAAAATAAATAAAAGCATGTATAAGAATAAGTGGTAGCTTAGCCATGCAAATTAATAAATTTTTAATCCATGTTTAAAAGATAGAAAAAAAAAAACTATTTTTTTCTTAATTGAAATAAAACTTTTACTAAAAACACAATAATTATTATTTTTAAAAGAAAAAAAAGTAAAAAATCGGTAAAAATAAAAACAGTGACCATGAAAAAAAATACCGATAAAAATAAAAAAATAAAAAATCAGTATTGGGTGAAATTTCTGCTTTCATTTTTAGGACTTAAATGGGTTATGGGTCATTTGGTCTAAAGGCAAACCCATAAGATGATAATGGTAATTTAAGTGGAGAAGAAGGGTAGTAGAGTGACCAATCTCTGCTTGTATTTATGTGGACAGTTGGAAATTTATGGGAAAATTAAAGAGGGAAGGAGGTTGGAGACGGTTGCCAATGACAACACTCCACGTTTCCATGCAGTTGAGACAGTGAATCTATTTATGGGTGTGAGAGACCAATAGCATGAATTGAAGGACAAATTCTTTTTTCATTTTTTTGGTACAAAAAGAACAAATTCTTTTCTCACCGAAAAAACAAAAAAGAGAACAAATTCTCTTAATTTTCATAACAGCAAAACAACTCGTTAATTTTTTTATTGAAAATTTTGTCAGTTTGAATTTTTTTAATTAGTAAGAGATTTGTGTGGTAAAACTTACCTAAATTTCTTCAAGTTGAGTTTATTATGGAAATTGGTATATGTGTCTGAGGTTAATCTCAAAGGAATAATTAGCATGTTGAAGCCATGTGAATTGTGAAACGAGAGAAGAAATAAATATGCCAACGACCGCCTGTCTGTTGTAATATACACTAACGAGCGTATGTGGCTTTGCAGCAGAATTAACAACAGCTCATTACCACAACTTCTAAATCAATCTGCTTGGCATTACTTTCAACTTTCAACCAGTACCCTCCAACCCAACCTAAATAAATTGAATCCAACCAAATATCCCTTCATGCTTTTAATTTACAACAACTTTCAATCGGCTATTTAATTTTACTTCATGTTTACTTAGTCTAATAATCTAATTTCTAAACTTTAATTATATAATTTTACATTGGGCCAATGGTTAGAAGATGTTCATCATGCAGGCTTTTGAAGACCTGTTTTTTCATCACTATTGAAGCCAATTATATTGATTACATTGATCAAATTCAATGAAACAATAATAGAATACCAATTATGGCATTAATATGACACATTTTAAATATGAAATGGGTAGGATGCAAATCCTAAAAATGTGCATGAAAACCAAGCTCCATGAGAGTATCTTTTTTGGTAGTAAAACCCCAATCCAATCAGGCAACACTGCATTATCTACCCACCTCTATATTTTAAGGCTGCTGTCAACTTGAAGAAGCTTGCATATAATCATGGATCTCCATTCCCCTTCCCTGGCTATAATTGTTTAGCAAGGATTCTATGTGCTTTACTTCTTTCGGCATCGAGCCAGTGAGTACCTATTAAGGAGGATCATTTAGCAGTTCATATAGCACAGGTTTTTGATAAATGACATAAATTATCTAATGAGGAAAAATAATACTAGGGACTAACACATTCTGTAAATTAGAGACTAATCATGGGATAATTGCATATATTTCTAGCAGTCGAAATGCAGTATCCAAAATAAATGGTTTCTACCTCATAGCCGGTGTCTGTAATTAAGACTTCATCCTCAATCCTTATTCCAATCCCTTGGTACCTGCAATAGATATTCTCAAATTATGACACAACCAAAACTTTCTTGCCTTTCTTGTCTACACCTGGTCAATGATGAACAAGACCAATGATAAAATGCCATATAAGAAAGTTCACTTAGGTGGCATCCTGTTATTAAGAGAAGATGGAGAGAGATTTCATTTTCTCCAACTAGAATGGGGGTATTTAGGATATGGATAAAAGAGAGATTCAAGGATTACAAAGGAAGGATAACAAGTAAAGAATTGAAAGATAACCTATTAGATGGTAAGGAAGATAAACTAAGGATGACAAGTAAGAAATCAGACTATAACCTTTCGATACTCAGTAAAATTACCCAACTATGAATCATAAAGTATCTTTATTCATATAGAAATAATAAAAGGAAACAGACATAAGAGAGAAATTCTTGAAATTTCAAGAATGTATGCCAGACAACAGATTACGACTGCCTGCACTTGTGCCAAAAATAACCCTGTCTCACAACAACATGCTGAAGTTGAAAACTGCCAAAAATCAGTATCGCATACTTGTCTTGTTTGCTCATGCATGAAGACATCCTTGGCATAGAACTCTTCATTTTTTAAGTTATGGAGTCACAAATGACTATGTCCAACTTCAACTTATCTAAAGTTATCATCAA
Source organism: Balakata baccata (assembly GCA_949630135.1). Taxonomy (NCBI): domain Eukaryota; kingdom Viridiplantae; phylum Streptophyta; class Magnoliopsida; order Malpighiales; family Euphorbiaceae; genus Balakata; species Balakata baccata. The sequence goes on from CATIWF010024713.1 coordinate 83,713, forward strand.
TCTCAGGTTCAGCATTTTATTTGCTGATATAGAGTTGTGTGTTATTGTCTTGAACTTCCCTCAACTTATCAGATTTTAATAGAAACAATTCATAGCAGGAAACCCTATTTAAGCTTACATGTAATCCACAAATGGCAGAGCAACAAGCATACAAGTAGGTAAAGATAGTTCAAGATAAAATACTTTGCTATGAGAAGGATTCCTACCTTTCTGGACAATCAAAAATTGGTGGAGTATAAACTCCTGGCTCAATTGTTATCACCTGCTCATGGAAAGTAGAATATTAATTCTACGAATAAGAGATTTGATCTTAACAATTTTTTTGGTTTTAGTGGGTTAGTTCAACAAAACATTTTGTTCAATCTTTGTGATTCGATCTACCATATCAAGGTAGACTTTGTTCAAAAATTCTCATGCACCCAGAGCTTCTTTGCAGTTCTCTTTATGTAAAGCTTCTATAGAATATCCACCCTTTATATCTTTCACAGTTTTAGCTAATCAAGATAGTTCTAGATATACCTTGATATGTAGTATTGTAAATATAAATTACAATTTATTGCAATTATTGTCAAATAACTAACAAAATTCAATCCATTTTCCCAAAAGACAAAAGATGGGGCAAACCACCATCAACGTAGAAATTCTAACATTTGAGGTTTACCTCAATTTGAGTTTATTTATATTAAGTATGAAAATGTTTGTTGTTTGTTATTTAAACAAATGCAACAGAAATGCACTCAAGGTGGTGAAAATATTGGTTACTTAAGCAAATGTAACAGAAACACACTCAAGGTGCTGAACCTTCAAACCCAAATTGCAGGAAGATAGTTCAGACCTCCCTGTCTATATGATGCATTTATTGTCTAGCATCTTAAGCAATTTAACAAAATAATTGGTTCAAAAAGGGGGGAAATCACAGATATTACACATGGAATAACGGATAATTGAAAAGGTCAATCATTATTCAATCTTGAAGTGGAGAGAGCATACAACACCAGGCTTCAATGGGCAATCACAGCTGACTGCAACACTATCATGGACATCCATTCCTAGATAGTGACCTAAGCAGATGTAAAAGAGCAAAAGGCAGTCATAGTCAAAACCAATTTGGAAGCTAAAATCAGCTGTCTAGTGCAAAGTTAAAACATTTATACAGTTCGCCAGTAATTCTGAGAAACAGTAAAGTTAAAAAATGAGATCAATAGACGAAAACAAGAATAAGCTCACAAACCTATTGAAGTTGGATTCAGCATATGGTAGGAATTACTTCCACTATTTCTCAAAATTCCAATTTCCTTAAGTCCTTTATACAGCATTTCAACCTATCCAGCAAACAGCGATACAGCGTAATTAGAATAAAATTGGTTTTGTCAATGAGCAACTTCGAGTGCAAACTTTAAGGCCAACAACAAGAAAAGAGGAAAAAAAAAACATACACAGAAATGAGAGAAGAAAAAAAAGGCGCAAGTATAGCTGACAAAAGTACAGTCCCACAAGGACGTCAAATGGCTAATTCAGGTAATTCTGAATTTAGCAGTCCAATTTTGGGCATACTTTCAATTGAAGCCATCCAGTCAATCACAGTACTATACCATCAAAATCAAGGCCTAAAAGCCAGTAAACATAGAATAGAAGTTCAGAGACATCAATATGATTTGCATGCTTATAACTGTAGTAGTTCCAGAATAATGCAAGAAACTACATGAAACAACATAACAAAAGCAACATCCATTAACACAACAAAATCACTGAAGTTGGCAACACTTGATTAAAGGCAGCCCTCAGAAACTTTTAAAGGACTTACTACCAGATAATATATATAAGCTTAAAAGTACATCTCCTTTCTTACACCAACCAATAGAATGCAAAAAATAATAACAATAATAAAATAAATTCCTGCTATTGTGATATGATCTAGCAGTTTCTCCAATTAAAAAAAAAAGAGAGAGAAAATTTCATGCCATACTGAATAGTTGTGTATTTGCCGAATAGTGGCACCAGGTTTGCAAAGATTCATGCATGACTTGTTTGTTTGAAGTATAAGATCATAGAGCTCTTCCTGAAAAACAGACATCTAGGTCAAAACCTCATCCATGAGGCCAGCTTGTTCAAAACAGAGAAAATATTTTAAGAGCTTGAAATTTAAAATTACTAAAGGAAGAGTTTGAGTGAGTATGAAAAGTTAGATCCAAAAGTTTTGACTAAAGTGATTTCAATGAAACAAACATCCTCATAGTGGCATTAATGCTCTAAAACTCAGTCACAACATTAACACTCTCTATTTTGTTTGACATTGATATCAATAGGGCATACTTGTGCTGAAGAAAAACTGCCACAAGGTGGCCAGGTACGAGTAAGATCACTGACATAACCATGCAACTCACATCCAACATCCATTAGAACAAGATCACCATCTCTAATCTGCAAAATAATAGTATCATAAGTAAACATCAAATCATAGAATATCAACTATTCATTGCACTGCATATCAGCTTCCATAGTAAAACTTACCTGCTGATCATTTCGTGAATAATGTATGACACTTCCATTAGATCCACCACCAACCACAGGGTTGAATCTGGTGAAGCAAATGATATTAATGATTAAAAAAAAAAGATAAGATAAAAAAAAAATCATAAAAACAGGTACACTCTTTTGACAATATAAAAAATGGCATACATAAGAAGAAAAACTTTTAAAAATCACGTTTTGTGACAGATCATAAGAAATGAAGAAGCTTACGCCATCCTCTGGGCACCTCTCATTTTGCTTTCATATTCAACCTTAGCTGCTAGCATACGCTCATGGGGATATGCCTTGGAATGTAACATTGTCTGCAAAAGAGCCTATCCAATACCCAAAGAGTTTCAGTTATTAGTAACCTGCATATATTTATCGCAATAATATCAACAAAAGGCCACATAGACAGCATGACTAGCAAATTGAATTGAATGTCACTCAATTAGAATATAAAATTTATTAAGTGTGAAAAGCAGAATTTATTTTTTATCAGATGCTGATTGAAACTTGAAAGTAGATAAATATATATATTTTGAAGTTCAATAGAACATGTATCAGTATGATCAACTAAGAAAACTAGCCAGAAGAAATACTTATTTTGCACATGGAGAAAAAGTTTGGGCAGATTGGGAGAAATAGAGTATCGAACACAGTAAGTCTGCCTCGCTAGCGTGGAAGATATTGAAATGTATCAAAGTTCTCAAAATGCTTTATGCATGTAACTGACATAAACGTATTAACAGATTCAATAAAACATTTGAGGAAGAAAACCAACATGATCAGAAATAGGTCCTATTTTATGTAGAACACAAAAAAATTTTTCAGTTCCATTGAACAAATATGACTATTGCTCAAAAGAAACTTCATGATTGGAAGGATTATAATAAGTCAGTCAACTGAATAAGGATAATAATGTACTAAAATTCATTTACTCAATTGAGCATTATTAGCTAGGAATTGCGTAATGTTGGAACTACCTGGCAAGCAATTGATGCAGATTCTCTCATCAGCTTAAGCTCTGCTGATGATTTTATCCACCGTAACTCACTAGTAAAACTGGAGAGATCTTCCACCTTGCCAACTTGAGCTGCCTTTTGAAAAGCCTCCAACTCTGTATATGCTTGTGTAGCTGTCTGCTTGTTGTGAAACAACTTGACAGTTCTCCTCATCATATCTGGAAGAACCTGTAGAAATTAATTAAATATATATGGTAAAAATTGGAACACAAGCATGTCTAGGTGTCTATTGTGCAATTCCTGCCAGGCATAATACGGCTTGAAATTTGAACTACATATGTGACAGTATCTAGGCTGCCCCTTAAAATGCCTTTGTCGGATGAACAACCAAGCCCAGACTCATGAAAATGGTGCTAAAACTTCGCTTCAAATGTAGTTTTCTTTGTGTAACCAGTTGAAACAGATCCTCAAAAATCAGTCTGACAACAAGCTTACCAAATATTCCTCTCCTATATATCCTTTCTCCCACCCACATAAAAGACAAGATTTGGGACAAAAAGAGGTAAATTAATATGCCTTATGTAGATAACATTTCTATGAGTGAAAGGAAACTTCAAAAACTTATGATAAATGTAATAATGGTGCATTTCTCTAGACTTCAACATCACCAAAACTCACGTCATGTAATTTCCTCATTGGATATGCTTTCTCAGCCTTAAATATTTCCACTGCTGCATCAACTCCTGCAACTTGCCCTTGCCAAATAACATCCTGAAGACATGATAATATATAAATCTATCAAAAAAAAAATGTAATGACCATCAGTCAGAGCTTATAATGCACAGATTTACATAACATGCTGTTCAAATAACTAGCAAACAATCTTTTTAACAAACAAAAACATGATCAAGAACTATTTAGAAAACGTAGTTGGCAATTTACTTAAACCACATCAACTCACAAATCTGTGGACCAAAACTCATAGAAATTTAACACATTACTGAAAAATCAAATAACTTACCAACCAGTAGCTCTCTAATATATTATATCATATAAGAAAGGACATACATGTTGTGTTGCTTCTTGCATGAACATGCATAAACCGCATTCATGACCCAGAACAGCGACACCACCAGGCTGTTGGCAACCAGTGATATATAAGTAATCAGCATCTTGTCGATATGTGTAAGGCACAACACTGGTCATCATCTTTATAGGGGCTGCTGCAATGATGGCTAAACTATTCTCTGGAAGAAGCTCCAACAACCTTTTTCTTCTTGAGATATACTCTTCATTTGTAATGCCGGGCGTCATCTCCCCTTCCTTTAGCAACTGCAAAGATGAACAAAATGGGTAAATTAGTATCATACAAGGGAAAAGATAGGTAAACCATAATAATTTAAAGATGCTAACATCCAAGGTCCACTAGACATAACATGAACATCAATCACATTATTTTTAACCTCTCATTCATGTACAAAATCCAATTACAGTGGGATGGGATGGACAATGCATGCACTCAGATCCCAAAAAAAAAAATGTATTGCATGCATCATACTAAATGATATTTGCTCAGTGAGTCTGTGTGTTAAGCAGAATCACCTGGGGATGAGTTGCAGGAGTTGGCTGCCCAACATCATGGGCCTTATGGCTAGAATAAGCATAACGAGAGATACCCTAAAAACAAAAGGCACCAAAAAGCAATATTCAGTCTTGATTCAATAAGCATTAAAGCAAGAAGATAATAACATGCGGATACGATTTGGATTAATAGTGGACTACTCTGCACCATATGCTTCCAAGAAATAGTGGAAGTGAGCGTACATGTTAACACTTGACACTCAACAGCCATACGTTAGACAGTAAAGTAAGAATCTTTAAAACTATCAAAGGAAAAAAAAAACAACCTTTACATAAGAAGGCCAGATAATATATATGTTAACACTTAATATCAACAGCCATATGTTTATGAAGTAAAGTAAATACCAATGTTCAAAACTAACCAAAAGTCGAATTGACTAGTAATGTAACAACTGATGCGTCAACGAACTTACTTAAGAACCACCCACATGACACTTCGATCAAAATAATTCACAGAATGACAGAAGCACCAAAACTGATAAATCCTGAGAGAGGGAGGGGGATGAGAAGCGTGGTATATGGAAGGTGAATTACCTGTTTAAATGGAGATGGTCTTTGCAGTAACCTCCTGAAGAGAATTTGCATTTTGTAGCTTCTAATTTGTCAGCTTTACAACCTTTGTTTATACTCCTTTTATATTTACGATCTGCTTCACCAGAAAACCAGATTAATTATTAGTTTTAATACAGGTTATAACGTTTACGATCAAAAAGAAGAAAACAAGAGAACCAATTTGATTCTACTTCAGGCGTGCGTTAAAGTCTCGGATTCTCATTTTAGGGTTTAAGGCCTCTGTTTAAACGGTGCGTTTTGAGCTTTTAAGGATAGCGAGTATTTTATCTGTCATTAATAATATTTCCTTTTTATTCTATCATTTTGAATTGAATAAAATTGATTTAATTACTTTATTTCAATCAAATTAAACATAATTAGAACATTTTCAATAGTATTTTTTTTATTTCAAAGAGTATTTTTAGTAGAATAATGAGCATTTTAAAGTATCTTTAACTATAGAGAATAAAATTTTTTTTACAAATTCAATAGACTTTTTATATTTTTATTTTTCATTTCATTTTATTCATTATAAATTAATATTTATCAAAAGAAAAAAATAAATTATTTTTATTTTAAGGAAAGAGAAAAGTAAAACACCACTTAAAAGATAGAACTTGCATAAAAAAATTAATGTGTTTTAAATGATATGTAAAATATAGAGTAAAATTTAGCACTCTAAATATAAAAAGTCAAATTTACTGATTTCTCCAAATTTAAAAAAATAAAGAGCCTATTAAATACTTTTTTTTATTGATTTATCCTTTAAAATAAAGAAGAGAGCTCAATAGGCTCTTAATTATCCTATTTCATCTTTAAACATACTTTTCTTTTTTTCATAAAATCCTTTTCAAACTTAAATTTCAACAACTGCCAAAAAAAAAAGGATAAAAATTGTATATTTTAAAAATGAAGTTATAACAAAATGATCTTAAATTAAAAATTGCATACTAGTTTAACCTAAAAAAATACTTTTAAAACAAATTAAATATCACAAAAAAGTTCAAAGCACAAATTAAAATTCCGCCAATCTAACATAATAATAATAATAATAATAATAATAATAATAATAACTCAATTAGTTCTGTTTTGCTTCATTGATTGAGTTGATAACAATTAAGAAGAAAGAAAAGCAGAATGAATCACATCAAATAAAACGTTGAAGAAATCCTCTAATTTGATCAATATAAGGAGGCCGTGTAGGAATTATGTGGCCACAGTCATGCTCAATAATTACAGCTGATTCCTCTTCAAACAAGGATGCAAGGTCTCTGCTGGCTTGCTTTCCAATCTGCCTATCCTTTCCCTCACAACTTCCAAATATGTGAAGCGATGGGCACTTGATTGATCCCCGCTCAATTTCTCTATGCTGCATACCAAACCCAGAGCACAAAATTGCAAATCTGAAACTTATTTCATCCTTCAGTCCCCCCTTGAATGCACAAACTGAAGCAGTCATGGCTGCTCCCTGTGAAAATCCTAAGATCCCATCGAAAGGCCCTTCCCGATTGCATACGGTCCTCAAGTACGCTAATGACTTGTCAAACCCCTCGGTTTGCTGCTGAAACTGTAGGGAATCAAATGGGCTATCTGCTACTTTCCAGTCAGAATCACTCCTTCCTTGGAAATCAGGTGCAATCAACCATGCAAATTTCCTATTGCCCTTCTCTTTTGGAGGAACAACTTCTTGTAATGGAAATGATGCTGCATTATTGGGATTTGTTTCTAAGAAACAAGGTTGGTAAATGAAAGGTAACTCATGGGGTGCATCAACAAAGACAAGCTCAGCAATGCTTTTAAGCTTCTTGGCCAGTGATGCTGTTCTTCCTTTAAAACCAGAAGCATTTTGCCTAAAACCATGCAAGCATAAGATCCTTAGTTTTCTTGGGGAGCCAGCACCTGTGTCATTGAATAAATACTCATGATGTTAAGAGCAAGAAGTCTATAAGGACAAACATGTGACTAGATGATAGATACAATAGATTTGCAAACAAATATCAAAAAAAGAATCATTATTCATTACTTGTTAATACATTAGCAAATTCAAAAGCAAGCGATTCAGGTACAGACCTTACCCCGGCCCTGATGCAGGTGTATAGCATCTGATGAAATGCATTTAAGCTCCCTTTCAGGCATTGTGTTTTGATTGCCCTTTTCGATTGTTAGAAAAGGTCCAATATCCTTACCATGTCTCTGACACAGTTCACAAACATATGCAGCTTCCTTCTTCTGTTCATTCGCAACATTAAATTTTGCAAACAAGAACCAGTGAGCAGCAAAGAAACCAAATGGTTGAAATTCATTTAGAAACAAATGCATAAATGACAGATGAAAGCTCAGAGAACTGATAATTGTTCAGTTAATTCATATGAGAAAATGATGCAATCAAATTTCATTACATCTTCGGATGGTCAAATTCAACCATTCTAAAGCCAAAGGATAGTAATTACTAAAGCATACCTGACAACTATCACAGATCAAAACAAGCATTCTACAATAAGAGCATCTGCAGCGTGATGAATAGTCATCAAAGGGCAAGCCACAAAGAAGGCAGGTACCCAAAATATTTTTATCAGAGCTCCCAACAGATATCCTACAGCCACATAAAAAAAATTTTTAAGAAAAGGAATTAGGATAAACAAAAAATTGGCATATCTTCAATGAAGTCTAACTACAATGCATTTAAAAAGAGCAAGGGAAAATGACTGATTAAGTTATCATACAATGTAGAGAAATAATATTAGTAACCATACCGATGGTCAAACACAAAATTCTTTCCTTTGAAAAAGCCACCATCAGGAAATTGTTCCAAGTATCGTTGTATTCCACCATATAACTGCAACAGAGCACCATTACCAAATACGTTGTTATCATCATCAATGAGAAAGATCTTACATGAGACCACACTATCAAACTAACCACACACTAGATTCCACCTAGTACAAGAAGGTTACCTGATATACATTTTCAAATCCTACACCTTTTGACCTAATATAGGCTGATGCCATCTCACATCTAATTCCTCCAGTGCAATACCTGCAACAAGAACCGACAAAATGGAGCTAGAAAGGTATTCAAGCAAATAGTTATGTAAAATTTCAATCAAGACAATGTTTTAAAATTATTAGTAACCTGCACGAAATTGAAAGTGATAACTTACATGAGCACATTTCTGCCTCGTAATTTATCAGAATTATCATCTATCCAGGAAGGCAGATCACTATACTGCCTGATTCCTGGATCCAAAGTTTCCACATTAGGCATATCAAACTTTCCAATTCTTGTCTCATATAAATTTCTTGCATCCAACAGAACAACTCCTCCATTAGCAGTTGAACTCTCTTGCTCCACACATTGGCCTGCAGTTCACAATTCCCCAACTAAGTTCACAATTCCCCAACTAAAAACAGAACAAACTCATATGTTGAGAATACTTCACCCCCCAAAAAACTACGAAAAAGGAAAAAGATAACATTCTAAATAGCCCGCAAAAGATAATTAGCAGCAACAAGAAAAAAAATTCCAAGAACATGTAAGAAAAACTACTTACGAGCAGTGTGTAGAACAGAATGGAACTCAACAGCAGAGAGATGCTTTCCAGCATTAGAAACTTGGGGGGGATTCAACAGAGGATAAGGGCTAAAAGTAACCAATTCCTGCAAAAATAATAACACAATAAGCATGATCAAGATATACAGAATAAACTTGAAGAAACCCGTGAATGGTATGAAGTGGATGAATCACTTAAAAAGCACAAATATCAAACCTTAACAATGCGAATGGAAAGAGAAGTGAAACCGCACTCGTGGGCAACCTTATCGTTCAAAGGATAATGAGAGGAAACAAGCTTGAAGTCTGTGCCTTCAAAAAAACTAATCGATTTGACAGCCGCAATATGCTTCTCCAACAACGACAAAGTACCACCAACCTGAAAAAGAAAAAGAAAATCAAATAATAATAAACGGGATACAAGATATGAGGTTGATTGAGGGAAGAGGAGATACGGTGACGTTGACGCCATGGGGGGAGAGGCGGACGCGACCGAGGAGGGAGAGCGAAGTGCAATTAGAGCGGTAGAAGGATAGAAGGGAATGGAGATCAGGGATTGTAGCGTATTTGTAATAGAGAAGCACGCCGTATTCATTATTGTCTTGGTGGTGCAGTGGTTGCTTCTGGTTGTTAGCCATTGTTGAGTCTTGAGATTCTAAGCAAGTGCTTTGCAGCCTGAATATGTACCCTGAATCCCTAATTGGCCAAGTGGGTCAATTTTATTTGCAAATTTTTTGTGTTTTTATTTTACGGTTTTTTCTTTTTTTTTTTTTAATATTAGATTTTATTATGTGTTTAGTATATTAAACATAGATTAAGAATTTTATTAATTTATATAGCTGCAATTTTATTTTTATACATAAACTTTTGACAATCTTAATTGTAAACTTGTAAAGTTATTCATTTTAGTAAATCTTGGATAAATTTTTGGTAATTTTTAGTTGATTGATTAACTTGATGTTGGATAAATATTGGATAAATTTTAGGTAAATTTTATGTAATTTCAACTTTAATAAATTTTTTTATAAACATTGAATAAATTTGGTAACTTCAATTTTTATTAATTTTATAATGAATTTTGGGTAAATCTTGGATAAATTTTGGGTAAATTTTGAATAAATTTTGGATAAATTTTGGGTAAATCTTATGTAGTTTCAACTTTCATTAATTTTGTAGTAAATTTTAAGTAAATCTTGAATAAACTTTGGAATAAATTTTTTGCAACTTTAATTTTCATTAATTTTTTAGAAAATTTTGGATAAATTTTAAGTAAACCTTATGTAATTTTAACTTTTATTAATTTTTTTTTGTAAATGTTGGATATAGTTTGAGTAAATCTTAAGTAAATATTTGATAAAACTTATATAATTTCAACTTTTATTAATTTTATTGTAAATATTTGATATAACTAAAAGTAAACATTAATTAAATTTTTTATAAACCTTTTGTAAATTTAATTTTCATTAATTTTGTAGTAAATATTTGGTGAACTTTGATAAATCTTAAACAAAATTTAGATAATTCTTTGGTAAACCTTAACTTGTATAATTTCAATTTTTGTTAATTTTTAGGTAAATACCGGTAAATTTTGGATATAATTTGAATAAATATTAAGTAAATTTTTTATAAATTTTTTATAAATTTAATTTTTATTAATTTTACAGTAAATATTAATTTTCAATAATTTCAAAACTTTATATAAGTCGTATTTTTGAAATAAAATATTAGTGTATGTAATATTTTTGAAAAAAAATTTTGATGGGTAATATTTTTATAAATATTTATCCATTCTTTTCTATTCTTGTAAAATTTCTTTTTTTATTTTCTTATTTAAAGCCTGCTATTTGCCAAACATCGGAAAAAAAAATTTTTTTCCGAACATCGGGATTTTATTTTTTAAAATTTGTTCATCCTTTTAATAATTGCATTCATAATTCAGTCTCGGGAGGCAGAAAGGGGTAGTTTACCCTAACATTTTTGTAAGGATTAATTTATTCCATATGTTGGACTAACCCATTTTCTCTAAAAGATATTTATAACAGATAAGGACTTTGCTATAAAAAAAATTGAAAAATAGTGTTAAATATTTTAAGAAAAATAACAATTATAAGAGAAAAATTGAAAATAAAATTTTTTTAAAAAAATACATCATCCATTAAATACTTTGAAGGCTGACGGCTGGTAATTATATGCTATCAAAACAATTGGCACAGATCGGACTGCTGCACGAATTTGCTTACACATTCTTCACCTCTAAAAAAGTTCAATTGCTATAAGCATATCAAGTAAATCTTCATAAATAAATCACAACACCGATACATCAACAGCACATTATCAGAGAATTCACAATAATAATAATTTAGACAATGCTGATTCAAATTAGAACAATAACAACGACCGATTTTTCCATATAAAATTATAGGAATAGAAATCGACTTGAAACTGCAAGCTGAAGCCTTTGACACTAACAAATTCCACAATTGAATCGACGGCCTACGTGCCAGAACAAAAACCCTGACCCTTGGCAGCAATGAAAATATGTAGTTTATAATTCCAATCATAGCACCTAAAAAGCTAGGAAATCCAAGAAAAAAAAGAGGAAAAACCCATCATCTTTATATCCACCATTTCACCCAAAATTGAATCCACCTGGTGGAGCATTTGGCTGGTTAGCTCCAAAGGCAAAACCCTGCTGATTCCCATCCCCACCATCTTGACCATTCTGTTCCTCTTGTTCCTCGGCCCAATATCTCTCCAAAATCTTCACAGCCTTCTCATAAATTTCGTTGTTGTCATGGGTCTGCAGGTTCTCAATTTTATCCAGTCCATCGCACTCATCAATCATTTGTGCATACAGATTGATTCCACCATTCCTTCCCATTTCCTTGTCAGCCTCACCCACCTTTAGAATGTTTTCCAGCCCCTCAAGACAAACTGTAACAATCCTGGGGTCTGGACATATTAGAAGGTCACAGAGAGGTTTAATGCAACCTTGGCTCACTAGAAATCTGCAACCAAGTTACCTAATGTCAATGTAAGGGTTGGTTTAGATGCATTAAGTATTGCAGTAGAAGATTGTTTTCTTCAGCCTAGGACACACTGAATTGATATGCAACTCTTGATCCAAATTGTACCAAATAACTTGTGGCTAACTGAGAAAATAATTCGACAATTGATTTTAGTTAATTACTTTTATTACAATACAATGTTTCATTTTCAAATATTCCCTGCAAGATTATAGAATTAGTTGTGCTTTTCAATGCATTATGAAAACAGGATATATGAATTCCATGAGATCAGAAAATAGGGAAAGGATGCGCAAGAGAATATGCACATATGAAATATAAAGTAATGAACGAAAGACAAACATACTGAATCTGTTCATGTGATCCTCCAGAGGTAGCATTTGAGATAGCCCATGCAGCCTCCTTCTTAATGTCAAACTCTGCATGTTGGAGGAGGTGTACCAGAGAGAGGATAATATTGGCCTCAATAACAGCCTGTTTCACAAGCAATGCAACATAAGTCATATCTCTTCTGCTTAGGAAAGCTCTCAAAGTTAAGACCATGTGAGTTCTCAACTACATGATGATCTGCTTAGATACTTTCCATGACTCCCTTCCCCAATAGTCAAAAGTTCTAAAAACAAAATATTAATCAATTTGAAAAATCATCAAAACGAGCTTAAGAATCAGAGATCTACAATGAAGCTTTTGGGTATTAACCTTCTCTCCCCCTTGATATGTATATTGGATGGCAGACAATAGAAAAGAACAATAGGCACTGCAGGAGTGTACATAATTGTTTTTTATTATTATTATTATTAAAAAAATAATATTTAGACCTGTTTTGAGAACACATGGCCATTCACCAGTGGCTCCAACTCCTCTACCTTATATTATCTAAATTTTCATGCCTGCCATAACAAGTGGCATTCAATATTCCAGTCCATTGTATTAGAATAACTAAATTCCATTTGAAAGAAATTTTTTGAAATAAGCGCAGCATATTTTCAAGGTAGGCATATAATCAGACAGATAAAATATGAATGTAAAACATATATAGTTATAATTTATATCCTGATACCTGTATTTGAGCTCTATTTCCAGCTGTGATATTTGAGATTGTCCAACAAGCTTCTTTCTTGATACTTTTTTTGTGATTTTGCGTGAGGAGTTGATAGAGGCATGGAAGAGCTCGGTTATCAATTACAAACTGAGAAAAACATCCAGTGGGTTATTCAAACTGTTGCGAAAAGGGAAGAAAACAGAATTTACTGAAAACTATTCACAGATATGGGCATACACTATAAAAATATTTTAACTAACCACTTGAATTGCATTAATCTAATTGTAAAAATAAAATTGCAAATACAAATTTTTTTTTTCTCGAAAAAAGGGAATAAGGTATTTCGTGTCTTTTGTTGATCAGGTGAAACCCAGACTTAAGTTGTCCCAAGCTCCTCCACAGACCTTTTATAAGGTTTGGAATCTCATTAACAGTTGATTAATAATGCATATAAAGTTATGGAAGTACCTGAGTCTGACCATCGTCACCTGTAACAATATTTCCCACTGTCCGCAGGGCAGGTATCAAAACCGTAGGTGATGGATGGCTGGCAACATTAAACAAATTTAACTCAGTAAACCTAGTTTCGTAATAACTAAATAATATATGCATGCAATAGGTAGACCAAAAAAAAAATATTCGTGTAAACTGCAGAGATGGGACAGTAAGCCAAGGATAGGCTAGGGTACAAGAAATGAACAAAAATGAGAATCAAATCCATGTTTGAAGCATGTATTGAACTTACAGTAGAAGATCCACTAATCGTTGACAGACACCAGCCTCAATCACAGCTTGAATTTTATCATTGGGGCCATCTGAAAGATAAGAGAGAGCCCAGCAAGCATCTGTCAGAACTTCTTCATCATTCAAGTGGATTAGTTGCCTGAGAATTGGCAGAGCCGGCTTCACCTGACGTGAGCCATGAGAAATCGTTAACCATTATTAGATTTATGGGGTCAATTATAAGAAGTTAAAATATAAAATACTACATCTGCAAGAGCATTGCGTCAAGCAAATGAAAAATCTAAAATTGTTTCCCAGTCCTCACCTGTTCAAATGGTGTTGGAGGCTTGCCACGGCAAAAATTGGATAAAGTCCAGGTAGCATTACGCAGCATAGATAGCTTTGAGTGTTCATTTAACTGAGCTAGTAAAGGCATCAGAGCACCATGACCAAGAACAAGATCCCTGCAACTCGGAGAGTCACCGGCAACATTGCCCAAAGCCCACACAGCCTGATCAAGAAACCACCAGGTTAAGATATAACAGCAGCTACAATCAGAAACAACAGTTCTCAACAGAACATATCCAAAAACAGATACAGAAAGGGATGAAACTGAAATTGGAAAAAGATAAAAAACTTTTTTATCAAAAAAGAAAGAGAAAGAACCAAAGATAATCTAACTAAGAATTTAATGTATCAACTATGCTGCCACATCAAGCTATGCACATAAGAAAATCATGTTTTGACAGAATCTTGTTTTTAGAAATCCAAATACTAGTTATATGTTGCCTTAAATTGTAAAAAAGTAAACAAATTAATCAACTACCAACCTGCTCCCGAACATCGTCACTTGCAGATCCAAGAAGCTGCACAAACATAGGAACTGCACCATGCTCAATTACAACTCGCGTATGCTCTGATGTCCCAGATGCAACATTGGTCAAAGCCCATGCAGCCTCAAACTGCACATGAAGACAATATTAATTCTTGTAGAATAATATAATCTTCAAGCAAAAACATCTCACTGGAAGAAAGAGACACTCAGTTGAAACCGTTCATACTTGCAATTGGGGGAGATCATGCCTTCCAAGGAACTCCACAAACCGTGGGACCACACCTGCTTTAATTACTTCGTCGATTGGAGGACTCCGTTCTGCTCAATTTTGCGGCACAGATTAAAAAAAGTCAATTTCAAACTGGTATACTCTTTTTCTGCAAAGATAGTTTTGAGTGCACAAATGGCATAAATACCAATTGATAATAGCTTCCTAAATTGAGTAGTCGCTTCCAACTGTGAAGCAGGATCATCAGACCACACTCCTTGAACCATAACAGGAATACTCTCCAACTGTTAGACGAGACAAAATACACAGAACCCAAAGATTAATTCTGTAACGATTTAACAAAACACACAGACACAGACACACACACAAAAAAGGAAACTAATTAGTGATTAGTGTCTAAAAGATAAAATTAAGAAATATGAAATTTAACATCGCAATTAGCATGACTAAAAATAGCAAAGCAGTTGTGGCATTGAGCGAACTCTGGTATTAGAGCAAAAGGCTAGCCTATATCTCTCTTAAGAACATAGTTGATATCATTAGAAATTTAGAACTGCTGAACAAGGAAGATCAATAAACAGGGAGAATTAAGAGACATAATGAACGACTATAATTTTTGGCAAACAATAATGCAGTTTTACATTGAAGTAATAATCAGAACTTACTTCCTTGTATACAAGAAACTATAAACAAAATATTAACCTAAATACATACGATTAAAAAAATTAAAATATAATCATTTGATCGATAATTGAAACCCGGGAATCCAGATGAGATAGCGAAGCAAAATGGTATTAGTTGATCTTTCATCAAGTTACTAGCCAGAATCCCTTCTCTCTTAGTTGATCTTTCATTACTTAATTATAAGATGCTGGAAAAAAATTGAAAGAGAATAATCCCTTCTGTATCGATAGCATGAAATCTAGCTCCGATTCAAATGTTCACGCGAATTTCTACTCTCCATCAACACATCTTCTCAGCAATCAAGCAACACGCATCTTTAGACAGAAACAATTCAGCATGCCAAAAGGGAGATCCGAAAAAAATAAGAGCGCTTACCCGCTTTTCGATGGCGGCTGCATTCTGAGCAGCATCAACCAGATGTTGAGACTGAAGCAATAGACCTTCTCTTCGCTTCTTCAAAAGACTGTCTTCACGCTTATTCTTTCTGATCTCTACCAGATTGTCCTCTCTCCGCCTCCTAGCTTCGTCCGCATCCACACCCGTCTTGTACGCTTTCTTCCTCACCTCAGTTCTGGTGCTCGGTCTCAAGGACATTTTGTCACTTTTCTGGGGTTTCCTTGGAGGAGAGCTAATGAGCTGTGTGTGTTCGAAAAAATGTCCCGAAGAGAGAGAGGCGAATCTAATTTCAAGGCGGAGATGTGCAATGAATAGTGCGGGTGTATGGAGTTGGACGTTGCTTTGAATGAGTTCGGGTTGGGAATGTGGCGTGTAGGTTGGTTTTCGCTTCTCTTTTTCTCGGCCTCTTTAAGTTCTCTCCCTTCAGTCTTTTCTTGCCACTGCCAAAAGATAAAATTAATGATTAATATAAGCAATTAAATTTTAATTTCCATAATATAAGTAATTAATAATTATTATACGTAATTTCTTCACAGAAAATTTAATTTCCATAAAATATATTTGTAGAAATAGCATAGTATTTTTTTTATAAGAGAAAATTTATATATCTAAAAAAATCAATTCTTAAGTTTGATTTAGCAAAATGAAAGAAATTGAACACTTGAGAACAAAAAACTGACACTAAGCTACTTATAAAGAGGTAATACACTGATAATTAATTTCCCTTTTGCTTGAATTTAACAGCTCATATGAAAATAAATAAACAATCAATGTTACTAAGTTTAGTAATTAGATATTGAGAAATGCTAGTAATATTTTTTTCAACACTTTATTTGATATTTACTCTATAATTTGAAAGTTTAATTTATTAAATAAAATTTCAGTAATATAATAAATGTCTAATAAATTATTTTAAAAATATATGGTTAGCATTTTTCTAAATTAAAAAAAAATGCAAGACAAAAAACTGAAAATATCACGTTTGAATAGAATGGTTATAATCTTCTTAGGCCAAACTGTCCTTTCGGCCTTGATCTTTAATTTTCATGGAAATATGGAAATGTTTATGGGCCATTGGGCATCTGTCTATAATTCCATAGTATATTTTAAAAAATTTTACGAAAATGAAAAAAAAAAAATTTACAAAAATACCGATGATTAAAATTTTTTTAAACAATATCGAAAGGCATATAAAATATTTACAAATTCAATTTAAAAAAAATAGAAAATTTAAATCATTAAAGAAGAAAAATAAAAATTTAATTGAATCCAAATTCAAAGTATTATAAGTATTCAAACTAATGATATTCAATTTATTGTTAAGCATCGAGTATATCATAAAAATATTTTCAGAATACCTTAAGAATTCTTCGAGTATATTTTATGAATATTTTGGATATACTTCAAAAATTCTTTAAAGATTTATTAGGATAAATTTTATGAAAATACCTTATGCATTGGTAATATTTTGAGTATGTCTTTATTTAATCACACAGATAAATCAACAAATAGCAAAGAATAAATAAGAGTAGATGGCCTTAATCTATAATTTAAATAAAACAATATTTCATGTTACGCACAATGTAACCAAAAAACAGGAAAAAAAAAATCATATATGTTGCCTGGTTGTGATGAACGCACAATGCATGGCTCCTTGGCATGTAGCTTGCCTTTCTTTTCGGCTTAAAACCATAGATTCCACAATCCATTAGGAATGCCTGATTGTTTTGGTGAGGTTGTTATTGCTCTAACCGCTATTGCTAGTTTTGGAAATGAGTTGGCAATCATCAAGGGCTATCGTGCTTCATTGACTTTACAGAAGAACTTCTGGGGAGAGTGTGAACTGAAAAAAGCATTAGAGTCGCGATATTGTAAATCGGTATGAATGAAAAAAATTCAATATAAATGAAAATACAATAAATTGTTAATATATTTAAAAAAATAATAATAAATTTCGGTAAATAGTAAATTTTTTTTTTTTTCATACTATAGGTATTATCAACTAATCAACTAAAGATACACATTGAGATTAATTATACTCATATCATGCAAGAATGACAAACACTTATTCATGAGTTTTAAAATATATCCAATTGCTTATTGGACATATATTTTAATCCTTTTGTTTAATTGGATTATATGACAAATGAATGCTACTAATATTTTTTTTATATAATTTCTACTGTATACTTCAAATATAAAAAAGTTATATATTTTTTTATTTATAAAAGTTCAATATTTTTATAATAAAATTTGGTGCTTGATAGAAAAAAAAGATACACTATTTTTGCATTAGAAATATAGAGTAAAAATTGTATAAAAAAGTGCTGGTAGCTCTCATCTATATGATATGATTATACATAATTATTCAAATATAATTCTGATATATATATATATATATATTTATTTGTGAAAAATTAAACGGATTATATAGTGCAATCTTATTATAAACACATATGTATTAATATTTAGAATTATAATACAATTAAATAATTGTATCATATTTCAATTGTCAATATTCAAACTATTTTTATGTGTTGATAGACCTATTATAAAATAAGAAAAATTAATATTTATTTTTTGAAATTTGACATAATACACTAGTATTATACGAAGATTCAAAAACAATACTATTTATCTCATCTGTTTTATTTTCGTTAAACTATAAAGTCATTTAGTTAAATTTTAAGACATTTACTATTATTCAAAAAAAATATTATATTTCGCTTAGGAGTATGGGTATAATATTTTAAATTTCAAGAGTGCTAGTATAATAGATTAAATTTGTAATAGGATGTTAATAAAATATATCAAATTTCAAATAGTAAATTTATTTGTTGTCATTTTACTATAATCTAATATAATTTTAACGAAAAATATAACATAACGACGCATTAGTATAATATAATAAAACAAATCATATACATTTTAAATATTAGATAATACTAATATATTACATAGAGTACTAATAATTAATAGTAAATTGTAATTTTTCCTACAGTGAAAAAAAAAAAAAAAGCAGTATGCACAACTTACTATGTGATTTAAGGCAAATCCCATTATATATGTAGTTCAAAATCAACTCCACCCAATCCCAATTATAATCATAAAGTGCAGTATCATTTTTTTATAGAAATATATGAATTT
>CATIWF010024755.1:0-28668 GCA_949630135.1 Balakata baccata
ATTGAAAGAAAAATATGTAAAATAAATTTTACAAATTAATTTCAATTTTACAAATCAAAAGATCCAAAATCATCAAAACCATGCAAACCAATTGCACCTTAAATTAAAATTAATTTTAATGGGCACAAGGTGGCTCTGATACCAATGATGAGTTTTGATCATGTATCACATACATATTACGCAGCGGAAAATAAAATTTTTCAAAAACCGAATCAAATGATTATACATGTGCCAATTAAAATTAATTTAACTAAAGAAAATTCAGAATTTATACCTTTATAATTTCTTGATTTTCTTCAACTTCTCACCTTGTTGGGTTGTAGCAAACCACAACAATCCAATCTAGGATTGTCTCTAACAATATCCACTCGAAGAAAAAAGAATAAAACTGCTAGAGAGATGGCTTGATCACACCTCAAAATGCTAGAGGTGTAGCAAACCACAACAATCCGATCTTATCACGAACCGACTCAAAATAATTTTCTCATATTTTGGATCCCATTCAAAGCCATTTTACTCATTCTTTACATTTCCAAAATGTGCGACCCATTAGGTTCCCGGTTATGTTGGCCACTTAAATTATCAAATAATTTAAGCAAATCATGAGCGGTATCTAGCAACACATCATGATCCCCAATTGACCGAAAAATTAGTGGTTTGACTATGAACCTTTCCATAGACAATAAATATGTGCAACTCGTCCTTTCACCATTCTATACCCCACTCGGTTCAGAGCATGGACTATATGTCAACTCCCGCTAGATTGACTACGCCACACCTAGCCCAAGTGATTTTAGATCTTGTCACTGAGACTCATTACTCAATTAGAGATGTCACTAAAGACCATCTTCATGACAGTTCCACTCTGGCCAGAGATTCCTGAGTAATGATCCCAACAAGAGGTCGTGGGTATACTCTCCCTCTATTAGGAGCGATGAATCCTCTAATGGCTACTCAATTACCTTTGAATACCTCAAGCTATACCCAATCACCACCCTATGAGCAACCTTAATGAGGCAACAAGGAATGGAGTCAAAGCACAGAATTAGTATCCAAGATATCCTTGAGTACCTCAAGTCTAAGGATACATGCACTATTGCTATGATGAGACTATCATTGACATTTGAATAGATAATCCATATGATTGTCTCATAGCAGGTCATCCAATGTACTTAACTACTCTTAGCAAGCATCCACATGTTAATTGTGAACATCTCATGCTCATAGCTTATGAGATCTACTACTTGATCCAATCAAGAAGTATAACAAGTGTTAGTCTATCCGGATCAACAATGTCCTATCTTGTTGTTCCTATGACTAGGGATAATTTAGATACTAACATAATTACACATGATAGGAATCTCATTATCATGATCCTATCATGATTTCCTTCATGCTATATTTCATATCATGGACTTTCATTAATCAATTTAAGATCTATATCAATTCATATACAAATGAATACCAAATTAGTAAAAATGCCTCTTATTAGTCAAATAAACATGTACAATAAGTGCTAAATGTGATTGCTTTTAGAGCACTTCTCTAATATAAATAACCTAGATACTCGTTCAAGACTTATTCATTAGGAGTAAGTCTTGAATAGTACCCGGTTTGAGACTGTTCTTAAATATCGAATCTTAGTTAGGATGTGAATGCATAAATAGTTTTTGGTTCCAAAAAGATCTCTGTATCATTTCCCTAATGTTCTCTGAGTATATTTGTGAATGGATCATTCTATTCACATTGTGTACTTAGAGAACTAAAGGGAAATGCTGCCGAATTTTTTTGGGATCAGAAATTGAATATGCTTTCACTAGTTGAGGTTTAAGTATGAGTTAGGTTGGAGTGATAAGGACCCAAAAATCAATGTTACCATGATTGGAAGTAATGTGGTTTGTTTTTAATTTTATTTATTTATATGGTTAGGTATGGATCGAAGTTGAATGTATGGTAGATGAAATACGACAGAATTTGTGAATGGAGTTGAGGAATTTATTAGAACTGTAATAGAAAACTAGATGAGGAAGAAACAATCAATGATTGCATGTCCATGTTTTGATTGTATAAACATGAGAACATATTAGGATGTTCAATTGTCAAAACTCATATTATATGACAGGGTTTTACAAGAGGTTACATACGATGGATATGGCATAGTGAGAGTGTTTTGACTGGGACAAGTTCTAATTTTGAAAGTCAGGGAGAAAATTACATTGACGATGAAGGGACTGACATGGACAATGATTGGTTAGACGATATGATACATGATACTAGAAATTTTGTGAAAAAGCTAGAAGACCTTGAGAGATTGTGCTCCGATGCCAAGAAGCCTTTGTATCCTTGTTGCACTAAATTCACAAAATTGACAGCTGTGTTGAAACTATGCAATCTAAAAGCCACAAATGGATGGAGCGATAAGAGTTTCACGGCATTATTAGAGCTTTTATAAGAGATGTTTTGAAAGGGAAATGAGCTTCCCACTTTAACCTACGAGGCTAAGAAAATTCTGTGTCCCATGGATATGGATTATAAGAAGATATATGCATGTCCGAATGATTGTGTATTGTACTAAAATGAGTATAAGGACTTGCATGAGTGTCATAAATATGGGGCATCATGCTACAAGTGTGAAAAAGTATCTTCTGATGTTAAGAAAGGGCCTCCAGCTAAAGTATTATGCTATTTACCAATAACACCAAGATTCAAATGTTTGTTTACAAATGTGAAAGAAGCAAAGAACTTAAGGTGGCATGCAGAAGGCAGGAAATAAGATGGCAAGCTTAGACATCCAGCAGATTCTCTGTAGTGGAGAATAATTGACTATATATTCCCTGAATTTGTTCGTGAAGTGAGAAACTTGAGGCTTAGACTATGCTCGGATGGAATGAATTCCTATGGCACACTGAATAGTCAACATAGCACATGGCCAGTTCTCATCGTAGTTTACAATATGCCTCCTTGGTTGACTACGAAGCGTAAGTATATAATGTTGTCAATGTTGATATCGGGGCCTAAACAACCGGGAAATAATATTGATGTTTATCTTGCACCACTCATTAATGATTTGAAACTATTATGGAATGAAGGTGTGTCGGTGTATGATGCTTATACTAAGAGCATGTTTGCCTTACATGTTATGTTATTTTGCACTATAAATGATTTTTCGGCTTATGGTAACTTATCTGGGTACACAATGAAAGGTGCAAAGGCATGTCCAATTTGTGAAGAAAACATAATGGATCAAAGGTTAAATCATTGCAAGAAAAATGTGTATATGAGTCATCGAACATTTTTGCCTCCTAACGACCCTTGCCGTAGGAAAAAAGTCTTTTAATGGATAAACTGAAATGCGAGATAGCTTGATTTCCTTTAGTTAGAAATCAGTTATATGAACGTGTTAAGCAAATTGAAAATGTATTTGGCAAACCTAATAAGAATGTTCAAAAGGGTCCATGGAAGAAAAGATCCATGTTCTGGGATCTTCCATACTGGGAACATTTGCTTGTTCGATATTGTATTGATGTTATACATGTAGAAAAAAATGTTTGTGATTCTGTAATAGGGACACTATTGAACATACTAGGAAACACAAAAGATAGTATAAAGGTGAGAAAAGACATGGTCAAAATGGGCATATGGATGGAGTTAGCACCGCAGGATAATGGAAAGTGGACATATCTTCCTCCGGCTTGTTATACATTGTCTAGAAATGAGAAATTAAGTTTCTATGAGTGTCTTTATGGAGTTAAGGTTCCATATGAATATTCATCAAATATAAAAAGTCTTGTGTCGATGAAAGATTTGAAGTTGGTATGTATGAAATCTTATGATTGTCATATTTTGATGCAACAATTCTTGCCGGTTGCAATTTGAGACATACTATCAAATCATGTCAAAAATGTTATTACAAGACTTTGTTTTTTCTTCAACATAATATGTTCCAAGGTGGTTAATCCTGAAACCTTGGATGAGTTGTAGTCTAATATTGTTATTACCCTATGTCAATTGGAAATGTATTTTCCGCCTTCATTTTTTTATATAATGGTGCATTTGGTTGTTCTCCTTATGAAAGAGATAAAATTGTGTGATCCGGTTTTTTTAAGACACATGTATCCATTTGAGAGATTTATGGGTATCTTAAAAGGGTATGTAAGGAACCGTTATCGGCCTGAAGGTAGTATAATTGAAGGTTACTCAGTTGAAGAGGGTATTGAATTTTGCAATAACTATTTAGCAAGCATTCAACCAATTGGAATTCCTAAGTCTCAGCATAAGGGAAGGCTTAGAGGTGAAGGAATAATTGGATTTAAAGTCATATTTCCAAGTGCACAAATACTTGACAAAGCATATCTACTTGTATTGCACCACTTGACTGAGGTTTATCCATACTTAGAAGAGCATATGACCATATTATGGCATATGAATCCTTTAAAAGGTGAAGTATGGTTGACCAATGAATATAATCGCTCTTTTATTAGATGGTTTATAGATCGTATGATGCGTCAGTTGTTAGAAATGCTAGACGAAATAATTGATACTATAAAATGGTTATTATATGGCTCTAGGTTTTGTGTACGTTCTTATGAAAGGTATGACATCAATGAATATACATTTTATACTAAGCATCAAGATAAGAACACAATGCAAAATGTCAGAATTACTTTGATAGCTTCATCGAGAGAATTTGCTAGTGCCTAAGACACCAACCCAATCAATTCTACAATGTCATATTATGGTGTAATTAAAGATATTTAGGAACTAGACTATAAGAAATTCAATATTCCTTTGTTCAAGTGTAAATGGGTTGAAAACTGAAGGGGTGTTCGAGTGGATGAGCAAGGTTTCACGTTGGTCGATTTTAGTCGGTTGGGTTATCAAGATGATCTTGTCATACTTGGTTCACAAGCCAAACAAGTATTTTATATTGTCGACCCGAGTGATAGCAATTGGTCAATTGTTCATCAAGGTAAAAGACACATTGTTGGTATTGGTAATGTAGTAGACAAGGAAGAGTATGATTAATTCGACGAGACTCCTCCCTTTTCTGTTGGACTACCTATGCCAATTGGTGATGATATTTTAGATACAAATTACATGAATGCTGATCATACTGAAGGCCTATGAATAAAAAATCCAAAATAATTGATTTAAGTTTGGCTATGATACGTTTATAATTAATGATGATTTGGTCAAATTAATTGTTTTTAAATGAAATTGATACAAAAAAAATTGAATTGAGTGTGTACTAATGATTATCAAATGAATTGTTTTTAAATGAGATTGATAAGTTAATTAATTTGATAAATTGAATGGAGTGTGTACTGATGATTATCAAATGAATTGTTTTTAAATGAAATTGATAAGCTAATTGATGCAAATAAACTGAATGGATTGGGTATTGATGATTATGAAATGAATTGCTTTTAAATCAAATTTATGAGTTAATTGATTCAAATTAATTGCATTTAAATTGTATTTGTATTACAATAACATGTTTTTTTGTTATAATTTTTTGTAGATAATTATGTATTCAGCAGATGACGACCATGATACAAGCAAGAAGAAGGAAAGAGGTGCAAAATGTAAAAAATTACTTAAGAAAAGAGAAGGAAAGTTGACAATAGAATTGGATAGAGATGGAAACCCTCTTGGACCAAATGCAAATGCATACAAAGTCAAGATCACAATGCCAATGTGGAGCAAAGTTGATAAAGGCCTTAAAAATATTATATGGGAGAATATCAAGGTAAATTTTAAATGAAAGCACATTATGTTTAAGCATTTTATCTATTACGTACAATGTAAATGAGACTAAATAAAGGCTTTAAATATAAATAATACTAATATATTGACTATATTTGTTTCCATGAGGCCTTTATTGTGGAAGATACTTTGGATGTGAAGAAGAAAGTATTGAAAAATGCGGGAAGACGGTAAAAAGATTTCAAATACCACCTCACCAGAAAATACAAAATAATAGTCGATAATCCCCATTAGTTATCCCTATTAGGAAAGTATGACTATTTAACTACTGAATGATTCCAAATTATTAAATGTACAATTTATTTAATCTCATTTGATTGTTTTATTCATATTAGCGCATTTTATTATGTCTTATGCAATTTGATGACACTGATGTCTTTATATTTTATGTATTTCTTAACAGCAAAAACTGGTTGCTACAAAAGCTAAAAAAGAGAACGATGTCCATCCTTATTATTTGGGTCGAAAGGGCTATGCTGGTAAATGGCCGAGATGGATCGTTGAAAATCCCGTTGCTTCTTTCTCCTCCATGCACTCTGATGTCATCTCATCATATGATCAGAGTCTTGACCGGGTACGAGCAAGAATAAAAAAAACAGATCAAGAAAATTATGTGATTCCAGTCGAAGAGACGAGAGAGTTGGCCCAAAAAAATGGTATGTATAAATTGTAAGCAAATCTAAATATCAAACACTTTCATTGAGCTGAGATTGGATTTGATGATTTATTATTTTAATAGGAGTCATTACGAGAGGAGATAAATTAGGGAGTATGGGTACTAGAGGGGCAGGATGATATATTGACTCGTGCACTTGGGAAGCCCGAACATTCTAGCTCTGTTCGTGGTGTAGGCATTGGGGTCACTTTATCTATTTTTTTGGTAAACAAATTAGGAAGAAAAATCTACCTTCATCTCAGAGGAAGAAATTGTAGTATTGAGAGAGAACATAGCTTCTAAAATAAGTTCGAAACTACGGGCTAAATTTGTTCAGTAGATGGCTGAATTTAAAGCCATGGTGATGATGCAGTATGAGACTAGTAGTAAGTCGTCTCAATTTGTACCTAAGGTGGAGGTAGAGGCGGGTCCCTCACTTGGTATCCATATGCATAGCAGCTGCCACTCTATTAACCCATCATTTCTAGTGGGAGATACATAAGTAAAAATTATGAATTTTATTCATTTCTACTTGGATGCAAATTCAATTTCCATTTACACACACTTATATTTACATTTAGTGTATAACTTAATAGTACACAATATTGGGTTTGGATGATTATACAGATAGCACGGTCGTGCCACCTTGCAATTAATCGTGATAGATAGGCAATCATAGTGGTAAAGGGCACGATTCATTCAAACATTCTAGGTGCATTGTTACACGGCGTTCCTATGGCCCCAAATAACTTGAGGGTGTCTGTAGATTTCCCTTTTAATGAGTATGAATTAGAACCACTTCCTATGCCTACAAGCCAGTTCGAAACTGTCGGTCATGCATATGGTAGTTTTATTTAATGGCCACAACATCTCGTCGTCCATGGGAAGGTATGCATTAATACTTCTATATTTCACTTCCTAATTCTTTAATAAATAGTGTTATCAATTTATTTTACTTACTCCATAGTACAATGTAATAATATACTATTAATTGATAGACAAATATAATTCAATCTTCAAAGAAAGAACAATTTGATCATGGTAGTGGTTTTACCAAAGAATCAACTACGAAGTCATTCGTTGAATCAAGAATTTTATCAAACTTGACTGCCGGCATGCTCAGCTTCCATGCTTTCATTTCTGACCTAGATGAGGGGTACATGTTTCAAATTACTCTTCCCTAAGGGTTATTTTGTTATCCACAAAACACGGACAATGAAATTTTTATCGGCTGAGAAGACATCTCTCAACTCCTTTCTATGCAATGGCTTGATATCTCGGTTATCAATTTTTTTATGTTGCAAGCGAATATAGTAATATATAGATAAAAATAGTAAATATTGAACTGCTATATTGTAATGCAGTTTCAACTTATGTTAGTTTTCTGCTTCATACATGTAGGTACATTTATAGAATCTGCAGCCAATCATCTGCACCAATTGGTTTTCTTTGTCCAAGTTATTTACATAGGATATGTGCAAAGGGTAAGAAATCGGTCTAAAATTATATGGTAGAAGGTTTGCAGGTATAGATAGATAAAAATTTTATTTTAGTGCCATATATTAAAAAGTAAAATCAATTTTGGCATTAAAACATTTACATTATATTTTAACATGACATTTTTATTAATTTAATATTATTTTGTATATCTATAGTCAGCACTGGATGTTAATTGTTATTAACTATGTACGGAGTGAGGTATACTTTGTGGACCCTCTCAACAACTCTAATAGACAATTACCTATTAAAGAACCAATTAATATATAAGTTATTGTGCTTGCACTCATATATTGCTCTAAATTTTTTTTATATTGATTGCATATTTCAATATATAAACTTATCTTTCGGGTATATCTGCTGAAAGAGGTACCTCAAACTCCTTATATTGAAATTTCATCAATGTAAGAATTTTGTTATTTTTATATATATTATTTACATTTGAATTTTATCTTCTACTTTGCACTCATATCAACTTTCGTAATTATTGTTTCTGTATTTTTGTAAGTGCCCAAAACAATCTGAAAGTATTGAATGCAGTTACTTTATACTCAGATATATGTATGATATAGTAACCTATTATAGTACAAATATTCAATTGCTTCCGGTAATATTATTTCTAACACTTATATGCAATTTATTATACTTTACACTCATATCAACATTATAATTTTTTTTAATATTTTATATTTTGTGTTTCATTTGTTTTGTAGACAATTTTGAAGAAAGAACCATATACTGAGGCACAAATTGATGAAGTTTGGGAGATGTGTTGCGACTTTTTTGCTAGTGAGTGCATATAAATTTAATTTAAATTTAAATTTTTTAAGTGTTTCAAGATTGGAAACATTGTATTATAATTTTTTATAAATTTAATTGTTCCATTATGTTTATACACAACGAGTATTGTTTGTGAAATATTGAATTTGAGTTGATATTGATTAATATTTGTTAGCCTTGTAGGCTTGAAGTTGTAGTTATAGTAATTGAATCTATAATGCTTGATTGATGAATTTAGTATAATTTACATATTTGAAAGCCTATAATGACTTTAGTTTTAAATTAAATTTAGATGTAGTTGAAGTTTAATTTAGATGTTTGATATTGTGTGTTGCTGGTTGAAATTACAAGTATCTGGCAATTGCAAAAAATTAACTAATATTAAAAAAAACCAAATAAGTCTGTTATGCTATAAAATAGACTTAATGCAATCCGATAAATATGTTTTTATTACAGTAAGATAAGTCTGTTTTGAGTAAAAACAGACTTATCTAACTGAATCTTATAAATTTGTTTTTAGTAAAAACAGACTCATCTAATCAAATGCGTCTTTTTTTTAAAATAGACGCATTTGACCAGATCAGATGCGACTGCTTTTTTTAAAACATACTTATCTAACCTTATCAGATATGACTGTTTTTAACAGTCACATAAGATCCACTTATCAGATACATCTCATTCTTATATGTCTGTTCATGAACATACGCATTGAAGCCAAAAAAACAGTAACAAAAGACCATTTTCTGTACTAATGTATCTACTTTTATTTTGATGATTTAAGTCTCTACACTATTGTTTTATTAACAATTAATTTTTTTTTTAAAATTATATCACTGCCGCCTAATTTAGAAATATGGAATTGTCTTTTATATCAATATTCGATTAAATACAATTAATATGTATTATATTGTATAATTTATGAATTAATGTTTCTTGAATTACATAGTACACAATTTAATCTATATCACATTCAATTCAAATTAAATAAAAAAGACAATTTTATATAAACTTGTCAATAGCCTAAGTCTAATTTTCCAAAAATTATATAAAAAAAATAGCTCAAATTATTATAATAAAAATATAGAGATCTTTTAAAAATATCAAAAAGGAATTATAGCCAGATTATGAGTTTTATCTAGTGGATATGCACAACTTTAATTTCAGCAGATCCAAAAAACAATCACATGCGCTCAATTGTATTTACCTTGCAGCATTTTCCTTTTTACAGTAAAATGTGATAACGTTAAATCAGTATAGCCTTCAATTCCAACTTAATTATTAATTTGCAATATAATTAATTAGAGTAAACATCAACAAATTGGAATTGCAAGCATATAGACTTACAGACTATATAACATTATATGCATGCAGCCAGGGCCAATCATATTTCTCTCTTTTATTTCTAATTTGTTTTAAAAATAATAAATAAATAAATATTAGGCTAAATTGCACCCCAAAAAAATCTGAAATTTAGGATTGTATAAAAAATAATATATGTACTTTCAATTTTTTTTAAGTAAATAAAGAACTTTTGATATTTTATTAATTTAGATATCCTATCCAATTTGGTAAAAATAATTTTTAACTTGTTTTAACTTTCTGACAAATAAGCTACTTAATCAACACCATTACTACTTAAATATTAATATTACCGTGTATGTGAGCAAATATAATTTCTATAAAACATTTGATAAGTCAATTATTTAGTCAATAAAAATATACATGTAAGAAAGTTCAGATAGATCAGCAATTTTTTCTACCAAATTAAATAAAATGTCTAAATTGATAAAATATTAAATTTGTTCATTTAATTGAAAAAATTGAAAGTATATATTATTTTTGATACAAATGTGAAAGTTAAAGGTTTTTTTGTTGGTAATTTAGCCTAAAAACTAATAGAAATAAGTGTTAAAGAAAAATTACTATTTATTCCGTTTAGTTTGATATAATACATTAGTACATCTTTTACATTTGAAAAATATACGATTTGTTCTCTGTAATTTGACATATAACTCTAGTACCTCATTGAGGTTTGAAAAATAATATAATACACTAGTAAAAGGAAATATTTTCTTTTACTTGGCAAACATTAGTCTAGTGAATCAAATTTGCAACTACTAGTGCAATATGTTAAAATTTCATGAGGTAAATAATATAATTTTCAAAATTCAGGAGGGAGTAGTGTATTATATCAAATTATAGAGGACAAATCGTATATTTTTCAAATCTCATGAGATACTAGTGTATTATGTCAAATAACAGCGGTGAATTGTAATTTTCCTTTTTATTAAATATCATATCAGTTCAATTGACATATCTATTATGAAATAATTAAGATATAGGTAAATGGTTATGAGTTCAATGTACTATATATATATATATATATATATATATATATATACACACACACAACTGAACATATTGTATTTTATATATAAGGTTTAATGAATTGATTCTAACCTTACGTATATGGTATCGTATATATCAAGCGGTTAATTAAGATGGCATATAATATTTGTGCATGTGAGAATATTTTGAGTTGCAAGAAAGAAATTCGCTAAGTATACAGTTTTTTTAGTTAAACTATAGAAATATATATACTGCCAAAAATAACATGAAAAAGCCGGTAATGCATCGAATCAGGAATAGCCATGTGGATGGATTTTGAGATTCCAAGAAAGGACAAAAATGAAGCATGGGATAATTTCAGAGACAAGAGAGAATTCTTAAATCTTGAAAATCTTGAAAGGAACGGTAACAAGAATCTATCATCCTTTGATCAAAAGGCAAAAGGGTAGGTAGGAGGTGGTGGTGGCTGCTTCCTTTTCTAGGTTTCTTTTTCCCTTCTCTTTCTTTTTGTCTTCATATCAAAAACCCCTTCTTCTTCTTTCATTTTTGCCTCAGCTCTCTATCTCTATTTCTCTATGCTTATAGGCTCTCTCTTTCCCTCTTTTTCACATACACACATAAGCACAAACTCTACTAGTAAAGCCAAAATCAGGATTCTTGTTCACTGATTCGTTTTTATTTGTGCTGATAAATTAGAGAGAGAGAGAGAGAGATGGCTCCTGTTTCATTGCCTCCTGGTTTTCGATTTCACCCTACTGATGAGGAACTCGTTGCGTACTATCTGAAAAGAAAGATTAATGGACATAAGATCGAGTTAGAGATCATCCCTGAAGTTGATCTTTACAAGTGTGAGCCATGGGATTTACCAGGTATATACTCTCTCTGTGTAATGTACGTGTGTGTGTGTATATATATATATATATAATATGTCCTTCCCAACAAAATATTTCTTATCATTTTCTGCACATTTTGTTTGTGATTTCATATTTTTCCGTTTCTTTTATTCATTTCTCTCGTAAAATGAAGTCCAGCTCATGACAACAACAATGTATTGAGAGTTACAGAGAATGTTTTATAATTAATTTATGTAATTTCTCCTTCACATTATAGAAGTTTATGAAATTTTCCACTGCATAAACCAAAAAATAAAAGAACAAAAAAGATAGAGTGGAGCTCAGGATAAAGAATATATATAGAGAAAAAGCAACTTACAAGTAGTTTAATATATGCATAAGCATTTTTTGTTTTAAATTTTGTAACAGTTTCATCATATATGAATTTATCATTATCGATTGATTTGAAAGTTGGCCTATCTTCAAGACCGCAAGGGTTTCTAAAACTTTTTCTAAAGGTGGCAACAAGTTAAAGAATGACTTCAAGTACTCTTTAGGATACTTGTTTTTCCTTTTTTTTTTTATCTAGTAATGATGCTTTATAAATCTACTAACATATATTGGTAACTTTATTAGTCAAATTTTTTTAACTTCAGCTTAAAAAAGATTATTATGTCAAACATATGTTTTTAGTGGAAAAGTACGTATTCATTGGATCAATAAGGCATATGGTCCCGCCTTCTTTAGGGTTCATAATTTCATTTTGCAATAATTAATTAATGAATGTTCAAGTCAAAAAGCTTAGAAGAAAGGAAATCATTGCATTGTCTACAAGAAAGATATGAACCCAATCTGCTTTTGTTTTTGTGTTTTTTTTAATTCTTTAACTGAAGAAATTCTCTCTTTTTTTTTTGTCATAATTAGGTTTAGTTATATATATATTTGCTGAAAAATGAATTTAACAAGAACGTAAAAAATTGCAGGGAAGTCGCTATTACCAAGTAAAGATCTAGAGTGGTACTTCTTTAGTCCTCGAGATCGAAAATATCCAAATGGATCAAGGACAAATCGGGCAACTAAAGCTGGATATTGGAAGGCTACAGGGAAGGATAGAAAAGTAAATTCTCAAATGCGTGCTGTAGGAATGAAGAAAACCCTGGTTTACTATAGAGGTAGAGCTCCTCATGGTGCTAGAACTGACTGGGTTATGCATGAATATCGTCTCGATGAAAGGGAATGTGAAACTGCTTCCGGCTTGCAGGTCTAGTCAACAAGTTTCTTTTTTTATTTTTTTTGGTATAATGGGTGTAATTTGACGTTTGAACTTGAGACCTCACCATTTTAGTCAAAAAAAACAGTGACACAAAATTAGAATTTATTAGTGGGATTTATGTAAATTTGATGATAACATCATTGTTTCTTGTTAAACCCAATTGCAGGATGCATATGCCCTTTGTCGTGTATTCAAAAAGAGCGCAAACATCCCCAAGATTGGGGGGCATTATGCCTCTACTTCAAACCAAATTGTTAGTGAACATTCTTCTAGCATTGAACTATATTCTGAAGGAAGATGTGATGATTTTGAGAGCTCAAATTATCCTATGCCAGTAGACACACGTTCACCCTTTATGCCTAATGGATCCCCTCTTCATCATCACCATCATCATCTCGGTGAAGCAAGAGATCATGGGAAATGGAAGCAATTCTTGTCAGATGATGCTTTTACCTTCTCATCATCTCCATCATTTTCAAGTTATGGATCCATTCCTTACCCGCCATCCAAGGTAAAACTGTTATCCGCCAGAAACTTATGCTTCTTGTTTTCTCTTGTTAGAAAAATTAACATGTACATATAAGCTGAGAAGAATCTAGTGTGGTAAAACACTATACCTCATGAGTGGAGAACCACAGTTCGAATCCTTGTAATTATATATCTTACTGGGAGTGATTTACCCTTTATTTTCTCGCCCAAGTAAAATTATCTCATATAACCATAAAAATAAAAATCTGTTCTTGCATATATGTTTGGTTGGTTTGATTTCAGGTTGACATAGCATTAGAGTGTGCAAGGTTGCAGCATAGATTTGCAGTGCCTCCATTGGAGGTAGAGGACTTTCCTCAGATTGGATTTACTGACATGAAAGTTATGCACCCATCAACTTCCATGCCTGAGAATACCAATAGAACAGATCATATTCTGCAAGAGATCCTTTCGGCAGCTCATGCATCACAGGAGCTGATGAATTTATCCAATCTTGAAGATACATGGGGAGGAAATTATTGTGCTGATAATAATAATGACTTCTCTTTCATGGCTGGAAAAGATGCTCATGGTAACCTTTACAATGACATGAATTCTATAACATGTATTGACAAATCATGGGGAGATCCTAATGCGAGGTATATAGAGATCGGTGATCTGGATGGAGATAATTTCAAGAATGAGAGAACGGTAGACAATCTTAGATGGGTAGGAATGTCAAATGAAGAACTAGAGAAGGTACTTTTTCAATTTATATTTTTATATCTGGTATTTATAATTAAATTTAATTAAATTAGTGGAATTTATTTACAAATTTCTTATAAAATTTGACTTAAAAATTATTATATTTATTTTTTCTTACATTTAGACTTTTATTTCTTCTTTTTAAACATATATGCAATGCAAGGAGAAGATAAATAAATTGATTTTTGTTTACAATTTTTAAAAAATTGTAAATGAATTAAACCAATTAATTATGTGAAATTTATAATTTGTACCAAATATATACTTAATAATTGTAATTGTCATGACAACTTATTTTTTAAAAAAATATATTATTTTACTACATAATTGACAGAGTTTCATGGAGGAACACAAGATTGTGCCAATAGAGAACATTTCAAGTTCCCAAAGAAGGGAAGAGCATGATGTTCAAGGTAACAATAGCATCAATTATGATTCTTTTTCAGGTTAATTATACCCTTTGGCATTTTCATTGAAAATAAATATATTTACAGGAGGAAATGGGAATGAGGAAGATTGCATGGGCTTTAATGATACTGATGATTATTCATTGGGATTCATAAATGATACCGTAAATGGCAACTTGGTAGGTGAAGGAGCAAGCTCACCAAGCTTCGAGGTTATTGAGGAAATTAAAGTGAATCATGGGATGTTTGTTTCAACTCGCCAAGCAGCAGACACATTCTTTCATCAATTAGTACCTTCACAGACTGTGAAGATCCATCTAAATCCAGAAATCAGTGATAATTTCTCTATCGAGAAAGTGGACATGCAAGTACAAGAAACAAGGTCAGATTTAATTTCCAAGGAAAATAATTATAAGTTCATTGGAGCTAGCAAGGTCAAATTGAATCCCTGGAAGAAATTTGCAAAGAACTTTATTTGCATGATTGTGATTCTCTTGATTCAATTTTTTGATGTTGGAGAAAATTATTTTGGGAATCAGATCAAATCAATGCAAAATGGCAGTGGAGGAGAAGAGATTATTAAGGGCAATTTCAAGATCTACAAAAAGCAAAATGAGAAGATGGAGAAGGATTTGTTCGTGACAATAAGAGGAAGGAACAAATTTAGTGTGTTGCTCAAGAAGCTAGGGTTTTTTCTAACAATTTCCTTGGCTCTTTGTACCATGTGGGTTAACCACCTCATACTTAATTCTTGAATTCCTATTATTTTTTTTTATTTTCATCTAACAATACATAGTTGTTAAATTGGAAGGTAGAAATAGGCCTTCACTAATGCTGATGGCAAATTTCTTATAATATTTGCTTTAATATATATATATATATATATAATTTATTAATTATTGTAACTTTAACATATTAATGGCACTAGTACAAAAAAAATGGTATTTTGAGCTGTTTTTTTTTATATCAACATTTGTTTACGAGTAGACCTATAAGGAGATGCATTTGAGGGTGGATCAGATGTGTCTGTTTTATTTTGTGCAAAATAAATGCATTTTGTGCAAAATAAATGCATTTTGTAGTGGACAATATCGGGTTAGATGCATCTGTTTTGTGCAAAATAAACACATCTAACCTACTCAGGTGTGTATGTTTTGATCAAAATAAATGCATCTAAGTAGGTCAGATGTGTCTTTTATTTTTCTTATGAAAACATACTTATTTGCTTATAGACTTTCCAATATCTAAATTAAAACTACAATTATATAACTATAAGTATTCTACAACTGTACAGCTTCTACACATAAGCTATTATAGGCTTTCCAACAGCTTTAACACATAAGCTATTATAGACTTTCCAAGTATACACTTCAACTCACAAAGTATATACTAAATAATCTATAAAACAAATCAAATTCAACAATACAAATTCACAAATATATACTCAACAATTGATCATTTTCAACTAGTGATTACTCTATTCATAAAACACAAGGAAACAATTCAAATTGCATTAAAACAAAAATTGTAATGCAGCTTTGCAAATTCCAATCTAGAAAATTCACTTAGAAAAAAATTGCATCCACTAGTATAGAAAAGAGTCTTTTGTGACTTTTTTTTTGAGTTAGATACGTTTGTTCATGAACAAACATATAAAAATGAGACATATCTGATGAGTCAATCTTATGCGACTATTTCTAACAGTCGCATTTGAATAATCTGATGTTAAGCAACTATTATTACAAAAAACAGTCGCATCTGAACATAATTAGATAAGTCTGTTTTACATAAAATAGTCGTATCTGAAAATGATTAGATAAGTCTATTTTATATAAAATAGTCACATCGGAATATGGTTAGATAAGTCGATTTTGTATAAAATAGTCGCATCTGATCATGATCAAATAAGTTTGTTTTACATAAAATAGTCTTACTTGAGTTCGTCAACGGTTCTATTTAATAAGATCATATGTGACTATTTTCCACAAAACAAACTTACCTCACCTCGATGCCTCTGATAAGACTGTTTTACAGCAAAACAGACTTATTAGGTTTTTTTTATACATTTATAATTTTTTGTATATACCCAAAACCTATAAATTCAAGCAACCAATAGTAGATCACAATACATTCACTTCTACTCACGCCATTATAGTCTTTCTAGCATTTAAATTAAACTATAATTCATCAATTAACTCAAATTCAAGCATTCTAAAATTCAATTACAAATCATTCAACAATTACAACTTCAAGCCGAAAAGCCATTATAGGTTTTTGAACAACTTAAAGTCATAAGCATCATAAACAATTAATCAATCAACTTAAATTCAATAATTCATAAACAATACTCATTGTATAAAAACATAATGGAACAATTAAATTTTCTAAAAAAGTTGTAATACAATATACTTATTCCAATCTTAAAAAACTTAAAAAAAAAAAATTAAAATTTGAATTTAAGTTATATACACTCACGAGCAAAAAAGTCGCTCCACATTTTCCGAATTTCATCAATTTGTGCCTAAGTATATGGTTTGGTCTCAAAAGTTGTCTACAAAATAAATTAAACACAAAATAGAAAACAATTAAAGAATTATAATGTTGATGTGAGTATAAATTGTAATAAATTGCATATAAGTATTAGAAATAACATTACTGTAAGCAATTGAATATTCGTGCTATATATATATATATCATACAATACCCATATTCAACACTTTCAGGTTATCTCGAGCACTTATAAAGTTGATATGAGTATAAAGTGGAAAATGAAATTCAAATCTAACTAGTATATATAGAAACGATAAAATTCTAGTGTTGATCAATTTCCAATATAAGGAGTTCTAGGTACCTCTCTTAGCAGTATATCAGTATAATCTATGTTGCCCAAACAATCACCAAAGGGGGGGTGGGGGTGCACATACAAGGAAGCCAAAAAGATAGAAGAGATAGAGACATGAATTTTATAAAGGTTTCGGTGTTATTAACCCTACTCCTCTCCCCAATCTCAATTGAGTATTCACTAATCTAACCACTTAGATTTACAAATGGAGTTTTAGCTAGCTCAGTCCCAATTAGGTGTTTTACCAAGACTAACACCCAACACAAAATGTTCCTTGTGTTTTTATGGCTCACACAACAACCAATTCCTTGTAAGTTGGCTCGCACTACCCAATTACAAGATAACCTAAGTGTTTGAAAGCTAACACTAGAACCCTTACATAAACAATTAATGAAGAAGGATTGAGAAAATAAATTACAAGAGTTTTGGCACTTGAAAAGTAGTTAGTTGAATTAAATGGCCTTTCGGTAGGTATTTATACTGATTACCCATCAATTAGCCATTACAAAGTAGTGTCATAACTCTTTCTAATGTTCTTTTACAAATGCATTAAATGCTGTCTACAGAGAAGGGTTCTCAGTTGGGAACATAGCTTTCCTAGTT
The DNA here is from genome assembly GCA_949630135.1 of Balakata baccata. Lineage (NCBI taxonomy): Eukaryota > Viridiplantae > Streptophyta > Magnoliopsida > Malpighiales > Euphorbiaceae > Balakata > Balakata baccata. The sequence goes on from CATIWF010024755.1 coordinate 18,239, forward strand.
GGAAAATGACCTATTTTGACATATGGCATCTTCTGCTTGGCTGAACCCTCCAGTGGCTAGTTCCTATTCAATTTTTTCGATCGGGACTCCTTATGTCCTGGTCGGGACTTGCCCAATGATGCCGTAGTCGAGGACTTGGGTCTACTGGCCTTAAGTGATTCCCAATCGGGACTTCAGTCAGTTTGACTTTGGTCGTTTTGACTTTATGATGACTTGACACATTTTGGTGGTGTCTCCTCTTCAACGGTCATGACATTTTGAATTTCCCGATTGGACTATAACATATCTCGGTTTGGAAATGGCATGTCCTGATCAGAATAACTCCTGTCCTAGTCTCCTTTTACTACTGGAACTTTAGAAGATCAGAAGTCTGTACTTGAGTCTTGGGAGTTACGCGTCTCCAAGAAATGCTTGACTTGTTTAATGAGGAATTTATGACCAAATGTGCTGAAACTTTGAACACCATAAAAACAACACTCAATGAAGATGTTAGTAACATTTAATTTGGTTGGCAAGATCAAAATAGAGAGCAATCACCCTAAGGTTAACAATCTCCCCCTTTTTTATTTTGACAATCAAACTAAGCAAAAATAACAAATTGATTGTGTTATTATCAAAGTGACATATTGAATAATAAGCATGCAAAGTTTCATATCATTTAAAGGCATAAAACATATTGAATAACTTAAGTCAAAATAATTGGCTAAGTTATCGTTTCAAAAATAAAGTTAATTTTTTCATAGTTTTAATGTACTTCTCCCCCTTTATCAATATAAAAAATAATGGATGCATATAAAGTAAAAAGAGGCAATCACCAAGTAGAGTAAGAGATAAATAACAAGAAACCATTTTATTGAATATAGAAATTTGTTACAAAAAAAAAAGAATGTGTAATCTAAATATGATATAACCACACATCTAAGTACTTAGCCTAAAAATTGAAAAAGAAAAAAACTAAGTTATGCATCTCCTTCTTCATCACTTGCCTCCTCTTCCTCTTCACCACCCTGTTCCTCCTTTTGAGTGCCTTGCTCTCCCTCAAATGGTGGGGTTTGTTCAAAACTTTGAATGCATACATTAAGATTGAGTTGCCCTTGCATGCTTTGAATATCTAAAAGGAGGTGTTGCATCATATCCTTCATGGCGTTGAAGGATTGCATTTGAAAGTCATAAAGATTTTGTAAGATGATTTGTTGTGGTTGAGAAGTTGGTGATGCAGGCATTTCTAGTGCACTTGAACTTTCTCCTCCTATAGAAAGCCTTGCACGTTTCCTTATGGCATCTTGAGTTGCCTTTTGGGTGCCATGCTCTACAAAGGCATAGAAAAAGGCATCAACCTCTTTGTAGGGCCTTACAATTGAGGAGATATTGGATGTCCAAAAAGCTCCCATATTGAGAGTGAGATGAAGAGAAAAGAGAACAATTTTCGTTCGTCATGAGATGAAGATACCTTGCAAGATAAGTGATTTGAGCATGACTTTGGTAGTAGAGGCCATGGATTGAAACTTGTCAAGAAGAAGATAGGCCATTTCAATAGGCCGATTGTGAATCATGGAATAAAGGTAGAGAAGGTCTTTAGGAATGACTTTCTCATTGCTTTCACTTCTTGCATTGATAGTGAAAGTGATGATTATATAGAGGATGAAGTGAGAAAGCGTCTTGACGTACTTTGCATTGGATTTCTTATCAAGACGGGTTTCAAGTGAGATGCTTTTCCACACATCAAGGGGAGAAAGATGCATGGCTTAAGTATTGATGAGGTCTAACTTTTTGAGGCCAAAAGCATCTACAAGTTGATACTTTGTCATCTCTTGTGGTTGGCCAAAGAGACAAAATTGAATGCCATAATAGCCGAAAGGGTGTTTTGGGTCTTTTATCACTTGAAGTGTGCAAAAGAATTCGTTGGTGAGTTCATCATGGCTATCTTCAAGGGGCACGACGAAATTTGTCCACCCAATTTCTTCAAGGGTGCCAATGACTTCATCTTTGACACCCAATTTGTCAAGATCATCAAGATTTAGGGTATGGTTTGATATGAACTTCTTTGAGGTGATGTTGGCATATCGCTTCTTCTCCTACTTTAGAGAAGGTATTGAAGATATCATTAAAGGAAGAGAAGTTGGAGGAAGAAGCCACTCCTTTGCCTTTGGAGGCTCTTGATTTCGAAGTGTCAACCTTTGGTACCGTTGGAGAGGGTGAGTATAGAAGGAGTTTGAAGATTTTGAGTTTAGAGAGTAAAAATTTGAGAGAGAGAGAGAGAGAGAAAGAGTTTTGCTGTATAAGTGAGGAAAAGAAGAAGAATAGTGGGGTATTTATAGAGTTTGAAGAGGCATGTTACCGTTTGAGGTGTTTAAGTGGGAGTTATGGAAGACGAATTTGATTGGTGGTAGTTATAAAAGGTTGCCATCGAGGCAGTCCTGATCGGGACTAGGAGATTCCCAATCGGGAACCTTCCAATAGTTAAAAATTTTGAATTTTTGGACACAGTCCCGAGGGGGACAGGTATCTTCTCGAGCGTGCACATTTAAAAAGGTGCAACGGTTGGATAATTCTCAAATGTCCCGACAGGGAAAAGTAGTTTCCTGAGTGGGACATGAGGATTTACATCTGTCAATATGAAGACTGCGAAGTCACGAGCAAGAGGGACAATTTCCCGATTTGGACACCATTCCTGAGCGGGAGTTACAAGTACTCAAAGAATTTTAAAAGAATGAAAGGAGATGTGTCTAAAGTACCCTTGTGTGGCATATCAAAGTTTATGATCATGAATGATTGTTGATGATAGGAGTCTTTAAGTTCATTAAATTGAACTTCAATAGAATTAAAATATCAACTTGTGTTTGCAAATGTTTATGAAATAAACAAAAAGCATAGTATCCACATCAATCAAATAAAGAGCATATAATTCATATATAAACATTTTCATACATGTAAAAGCATGTTTTAAAGTTTTCTCAAACTAATATGCTCCTATCAAGCATACCAAGCTCTCTTTTTATAAAACAAAACCTTTCATCATTTAAGGGCTTGGTAAAAATATCTACCAATTGGTTTTCGATTTCAATGAAATCTAACACTCCATAACCATTTTGGACATGATCTCTTAAAAAATGATGTCTTATATCAATATGTTTACTTCTAGAATGTTGAATGGGATTTTTTGAGAGATTTATTGCACTAGTATTATCACATTTGATGGGAATGTGGTCAATTACTTGGCCATAATCCTTGAGTTGTTGTTTCATCCAAAGAACTTGAGTGCAGCAATAGCCTGCCACCACATATTCCGCTTCGGTAGTGGATAAGGCAAACGAAACTTGTTTCTTACTATGCCAAGAAACTAAACATTCACTAATAAAGTGACAAGTTCCGAATGTGCTTTTTCTGTCCAAAAGACTACCGGCGTAGTTGGCATTCGAAAGACCAATGATATGAAATGAAGTATTCCTAGGATACCATAAGCCTAAATGCATGGTGCCATAAAGATATTTGAAAATTCTTTTTACTGCATTCAAATGTGATTCTTTAGGACATGATTGAAATCTAGTACACAAGCATACACTATACATAATATCGGGTCTAAAGGCGGTTAAATAAAGAAGTGAGCCGATCATACCTCTATAAAGCTTTTATCAATAGCTTTACCCTTTTCATCTTTATCTAATTTTGTTGATGTACCCATTGGAGTCTTAGCATTCTTGCATTCATCCATATCAAATTTCTTGATCAATTCCTTAATGTGCTTGGATTGGTTGATAAAGATGTCATTTTTGCTTTGCTTGATCTAGAGTCTAAGGAAGAATTTGAGATATCCCATCATGCTCATTTCAAATTCCCTAGTCATACAGTTAGCAAATTATTGGCAAAGATCCTCATTAGTAGACCCAAAGATAATGTCATTAATATAAATTTGAACAATAAAAGTGTCATGCCTATGTTTTTTAATAAATAGAGTTGTATCAACATGCCCTTTTGAGAATCCATTATTTAAGAGAAATGCACTAAGTCTTTCATACCAATATCTAGAGGCTTGCTTTAATCCATATAAAGCCTTAGTGAGTTTATAGACATGGTTTGGAAAAGCATGATCTTCAGAACTAGGAGGTTGCTCAACATATACTTCCTCCGATATAAAACCATTTAAAAATGTACTTTTTACATCCATTTGAAAAAGCTTGAAATTCATGTCACATGCATATGCTAATAAAATATGTATTGCTTCTAATCTTGCTATGGGGGCAAAGGTTTCATCATAATCAATGCCTTCCTTTTGGTTATACCCTTTGGCAACTAATCTAGCCTTGTTTCTTATAATATTACCATCCTCGTCTAGTTTGTTCCTATAGACCCACTTACTACCAATAATTAGGTAGTTGTTAGGTCTTAGAACCAAGGTCCAAACCTTATTCCTCTCAGATTGATTGAGTTCATCTTGCATAGCAATCACCTAACTTTCATCATCCAAAGCTTCATTAATTGACTTTGGTTCAATTTGAGATACACAAACAAGATTAGAATCAAGAAATTTGGAACGAGTACTTACACCTCTTTTAGGATCCCCAATGATTTGTTCCTTTAGGTGGTTTCTTGCAAATCTCCACTCCCTTGGTAGCTCATTGGTTCCTTGCTCCTGTGCTTGGGATTGCTCCTCCTCTTGAAGTTGTTCCTCACCAAGATCATTTTTCTTTATTGATTTCTCTTGTTCTACTTGATTAAGATTGAGATTCTCCATGGAACCTTCAACATCATCCAAAGGAATACATTTCCCAAGATCAAGTTTATAGGACTCATCAAAATTAACATACATAGACTCTTCTACAACCAATGTTCTTTTATTGAAGACTCTATAAACTTTGCTAGAAGTGGAGTAACCAAGAAATATACCCTCATCCAATTTTGAGGCAAATTTTCTAAGGTTGTCTTTGATATTTAATATGAAGCATTTGCAACCAAATACTCTAAGATATGAGATCTTGGTTTTTCTTCCATTCCAAAGCTCATAAGAGGTTTTCTTTAAAATGGCTATTTTGAAAACACTGTTTGCAATATAACATACAGTTTTACTAGCTTTTACCCAAAAGTAGGTTGGTAGACCATACTCATTAAGCATTGTTCTAGCTATTTCTACCAATTTTCAATTTTTCCTTTCAACTACCTCATTTTGTTGAGGAGTTCTTGGTATGGAAAAATAATGAGAAATACCATTTTCTAAACAATAGTTTTCAAAAATATCATTTTCAAACTCTTTGCCATGATCAGTTGTAATGTTAGAGATACAATATCCTTTCTCATTTTGGATTCTTTTGGAAAATTGCTTGAAGTTTTCAAAAGTATCACTTTTACTAGATAAGAAAATTACCTAAGTAAACCTAGAGTAATCATCAATAATTACAAATGCATAATATTTTACACCCAAGCTAGCAACTCTACTAGGTCCAAACAAATCAAGATGCAATAATTGAAGAGGTCTAGAAGTGCTTACAATATTTTTGAGCTTGAATGATGATTTGTGTTGCTTGCCTTTTTGACATGGCTCACAATTCTTATCCTTCAAATATTTGACCTTTGGGAGCCCATCCACTAGTATATCTTTGCTAAGGCTTTGAATTAAGTCCATACTTGAATGCCCAAGTTTTCTATGCCATAGCTATGATTCTTCACTAATAGACACAAGACAACTAGACGAAACATTGGTTAACTTGTATAAGTCAATTATGTAATTATTGCTATCTCTTTCTCCTTTGAATATGTAACGTCCGCTAATTAGGGTTTAATTAGAATAAATAAATTATTTAGAGAGAAGAATAAATGAATAATAAGTGGCTCAATGAGAAATTAAATAAATAGAATTGATTGGTGTAGTTAATTTAGTTAAAATGGAACTAAGTAATTAGATTGTTTAATTGAGTTGGTTAGTGAAATAATAATAATAATAATAATAATAATAATAATAATAATAATAATAATAATAATAATAATAATAATAATAATAATAAGGAGAAGAGGACAACATAAAAAAAAAACATGTGGTCGGGAATGAATTGAAAATGGGATAAGTTTGGGCACAAACTGCCCCATTTCTTCATTTTTCTTTTTCTTCCGCTTCTCCTTCATATTTCTTCCATTTTCTTTCAAACTACATCCACAACTCAGGCCTTTTGGATCAGTGGTAAGTAAATTGATCTTTCTTGAGTTGATTAAAGATGAATTAAAGGTTGATTGTTGGTGTTCCTAGAAAACCTATTTCTTCTTAGAATTTTGTTTGTATGGCAGAGATTGTGGCTTTATTTTTATGCTCTTAGATGCCGAATTTTAATAAGTTCTAAACATAAAAGTTGTAGATTTATGCCTTATTTATGTTCCTCTAAAGCATTTTTTAATGTTTTCGTGTATATAAGGAGATATCATCAAATAAGTGTTATTGGTTTCCAATAGTATACTAACAGATTTCAGTATGGTTTTCATTTATTTTCACCCTATTAGAGGTATATTCAGTAGAAGCTTGAAACATAAAAGTTGTATATTTAATGTCTTTTATCTTTATATGAAATTTCGTACTTACTTTCTTGGTATAGGTTGAGTTATTGTGAAAAAGATTGATGACTATTCCTTTAATAATAGCTGTTTTCTGTGTATCAGTATTATACTAGCTTTTTGTACTTATTTTTGAGGTTCTTGTGGTCCAAATTAACCAAAGTGCAAAACATAACAATTTTAGCTCTATATCTTAGATAATTTTTTATGAAAACTTTACCTTAATATGTTGAGTATTTTATGAGTTATGATCATAATAATGAGGACTGGTCGGGTTATTATCTTGTGTTGGACCAATTAGATATTCTCTAGTATTTGAGAACATTAGAAGTAGTATCGAATAAAAATGTAAATTGAAAAATGTTAAAAAATGACCTATCTAAGTGTCTATAATTTTTCATAATAATATAACCTATACGTTACAAGAAATATAATTTCAAAGGAGTTTCAAAACTGTCTAATGGCAAAAGACAAGATAACATTTGAAATTGTACTAAAAGTTGTATAATAGTTCAAAAATTCTGAAATCTTAATATACTATAGTATTATGTGTTAGCTTTAATTAGAATTAAGAATTATATAAATTGGATAAGTATAAAAAAAATTATAAGTTGAATAGTCATAGGAGATCACACCGCCACCAATTAGAAACTATAAATAATTATTTAAAATAAATTGAGAATAAATATTCTATTAATGTATTAATCAAATATACTTTCAAATTAGGTTCTCAATCAATTAGAGACCCGCAAGAGCCACAAGTCCCATAAATTTGGAGTTGGTAAAACTTTATTAAGGTTTGTACATAACCACATATAGATTTAATTGAATGTTTGATGTTTATGATTGCAGTACTTAAATGAACCTGTATGTTTTGATCAATGAACCTATATGCTTTGATCAATGAACCTGTAAGTTAAAGATGATGAATTTGCACTGTATGGAATGTATTTTTTGGGTGATTGTGAATGTTGTAGGTTGGTTTCACCTGGGTGAACCATAGGGTGCTTATGTCGTGATTTTCTTATGAGTTTTAATTTATGTATATTGAATTATGCTATAATATGACATTTGTGACCATAAATTATGAAATTTGATTGGATTGTTGATGTGAATTATGTGACGCAGTTAATTATTTTACTATAGTGAATTGTTAAGAGGATAAGGCCCAATTACTCTAACTAGGACTAGAACTAAGATAGATGGCATGCCATTGAGGGAGCTTGGTACCACTTAGGCCTGAAGTTGGCCATTTTGGGGATGAGACTCATATATGGGAGGGTATGTCCAGAGCAGTACCCTCATAAATATTAAGATTATCATTTCTCAGGCGAAATTCCTCATTGGCTCGGAGTAGCTTTAGTACCCGTATCCAATTTAGTCTGATTTAGAGTATAAGGGCAAAACAATTATAACAATCCAACTTGATAAGTATGAGGTAAGGCGTGATGGAATAATTTATATGAGTTAAAGTATGTTATTGTATATATGAAATATTGTGTGGTATTGTGTTATGTTGACACATGTTTATTGGATGTGGAGATATATATGCTCATGCATACATAGTTGTCTATAAATCTATATATTATTCATGCATGCATGAAGATTAAATCTATATGTTGTTATGTACCAGTATGCATTTTATGCTTAGTGTGTGGATGTTGATTTTCCATATGTATTAAAGATAGTGGATCGTTTGCTGACCAATAGAAAAAGTCCAAGGAAAAAAGTCCAGAACAAACCCGTTGGGGTTGGTGATACAACTATTTCTTTTTATTATTTTTCTTTGAGTAAGAATGTAAATATTTTAAATTTTAAATGAATTTTCGTATAACTTTGGCTAGGTTGGGGCCTTTATTTTGTGATCTGAAAAAAAAAATATTACAAATATTATGCATATTCAAAATTCACTCTATATTTAAAAAGTCATCATAGCCATGTAGCAAAGTTTTTATTTTATTTTATAAAAAAGCATGTTTTACCTTTTTAAGCATTATAATACCTTTCTATATAGTTATGGTATATTCCTTAATTATATGGCATGGTATTACATTTTTGGTATTAGAGCTTAGGTTTAGGCGATTCTAGATTTAAGTGGGGATAGGTTGTATCACAAAATATCGGATTGTCCTGTATGACTCTAATGTGGGCTCTTCTATATTAACATGTAGGTACAAGAGAGATATGACTAGTCATGAGCATGAGGGGGATGGTAATAACAGTTCTTCAGAGCGTGATGAGAGACAACCTAGTCAGGCTAGTGTTCAAGGGTCAACTCTTGCCCTATCTTCACAACCTCCATCGGGAAGCCAGGCTGGCTAGTACCCTGACCTAGTGACTCAAAAGATCTTAGCTTTGCTATAGAGGATAGCACAGATGATGCCACAGGCACCACCACCTCCTCTGCCACCACCTCCACAACAACTGAAAGTGCAAATGGACAAAGTAGGAAGTATGGAGCTACAAACTTTCTAGGGAGAAGTCATGATGATCCAACTGCTGTTGAGTTCTGGTTAGAGCAAACAGAGAGAGTATTTGATGATCTCCACTACCTGGATGACCTTAAGGCAAAGTATGCAGTCTTATTATTTTGGGAGGATGAATATGCTTGGTGGAAGTTAGTTGTGATGAAACCATCTGCACCACAACCGTTTACTTGGGAGTTCTTTGTGATAAAGTTCAAAGATAAGTATGTGCCAAAGGTTTATAGGGATAAGAAGAAACATGAGTTTCTCATTCTAAGACAGAGGGGTAGAACAGTGGTAGAGTATGAGATGGAGTACACCAGATTGAGCAAGTATGCATCTGGTATTATTACAGATGAGTCTGATAAGTGCTGTAGGTTTGAGGATGGATTAGATGCGGACATTGGCTTTCATGTGGTTTTACATAGGTACCAAGAATCCTCTCAGTTAGTTGCATCATCTATTAGTGTGGAAGAGATGAAGAATTTGAAGAGGCCTAGTTAGTCATCAAGAAAAGACTTCATGAAGCCTTCTTTCAGTGCCACCTAAACATCAAGCAAGAAAGCTCGCATAGGTCTAGGTCAATTCCAGTAGAGAGGACAAAGTTAGGGTCGTGCTCATTCAATTCCTACTAGGTAGGGACCACCGTTTAAAGCCACTTTTACTACTGCTAGTAGTCAGACTCATATTCAGAGAGAGGGCACTAGAGTGTACATCTTGTGGCCGAAAGCATAGGGAGGAGTGTTGGGGACTTATAACATACTATAACTGTGGGTCCATAGATCATTTTAAGTAAGACTGCCCCTACCCTATTCGTGGGACTCCTACACAGACTAAGCTTCAGCATCTACTCAAGGTAGAGGTCAAGGATAGTTTAGAGGTGGCAGGGGTGGACAGAGACCAGAAGCCTCAGAGATAGTCAATCAACTAGGGTCTAGTCGTGCACTCACAAGAGCATATACAATGAAGGCAAATGAGGATCAGAACGCCATAGATGTTATTCAGTATAGTATGGTTAGTGAGAATTTAGATTATGAGATTGAAGTTTCAAATCCTTTAGGCCAAAGTGTGGTAGTGAACAAAGTGTTTAGAGAATGTCCTTTAGTTGTACATGAGAAAGAGTTTCCTGTGGATCTTATTAAGCTGCCTTTTCATGAGTATGATGCTATACTAGGCATGGATTGGCTTTCTCGGCTTAAGGCAGTGATAGACTGCAAGTCTAAGTTAGTGATACTTCAATCTAACCCAATGTCTGTATGTGGGATAACCAATAAAAGTCATTTGGTTATTAGTTTTACCACTGTTTGAAGCAAAAGGTGTTTGTTTCAAACAATGCTATCTTCCAAGAAAAGAGTTTCTTCTACAATAAGATAGTGGGAGCTAGAATAAACTTGATAAAGTTCAAATATATATTCAAGCAGATACAAATCA
>CATIWF010024762.1:0-14073 GCA_949630135.1 Balakata baccata
ATTTAATTATCGATATTGTACAAAGGATTACTAAGTAAAGAAATCAATATGGCATGGGTCAAATTTATATTAATTTCTGACAACATACAATTATGGAGTTTCCAGTCTTTTAGTGGAATAGTTTGGAATTAATAATTGAACATATTTAATTATAGATAAATTATTGGTAACAACTATTGTATGTGCTCATATGATCTCCGGGCTAGCTTATTTAATTAATTGTATCATTACATATTTTATCAATTAGCAAGTTGGGCCTTGAGTCCACAAGTGAACAAAAATTAATATTTTATTGAATGATATGTGGAAAATAATTTTTATTAGATAATTATTTTAAATTTTAGAAATTCTAATTTAATTAGAATTAAATTTAAAATCGATAAATTATCTCATAAAAAATTTTATCTTGATTAGAAATAATCTAAAAGATCAAATTGAAATCATTTATTTATTTTCTATTTAAATGAAAATAAGATAATAAATGATCTTTTATCCTAATTAACATTATATTCAAAATAGAATTGTAAATTGAAATAAAAGTCCATATCTACCTAGAGATATTTTGGCTTTGGTATTCTTAAGTTTGTTTTCACAAATTTAAGAAAATATATAGATTTTGGTGGTTTTGCTGAGAAAAAAAAGAGAAAAAGAAAAGAAGAGAAAGGGAAAAAGAAAAGAAAAAAAAATTTTTGTTTAGTTTTTTCAATAAGAAAAATTAAAGTCATCACAAAATCAAGAAGCTAAGTGAAAAAAAAAAATAATTTCTATTTTCTTTATTAGTTTTGACATTAATTGTTCAAATTGCTAATTACTTAATTTTATAGTGCACAAGGTGTCCACCTAACTAGTGCAATCAAACTTGAAAATAGTTCGGAAGATCTGTGTGGACGGAATCGTTAGCAAGATCTTCTATGCACGTTAACCTCCATCATCAAAATATATGATTTCCGTTAATAAATTATTTTGTACATAATATGAGACGATCTTCTTCGAATGAATTTTTCTGCTGCGTTTTATTTGATAAAATTATTTTATCAAAAGATTTTATAAATTTTAAAAATATCCCCTTCAGTTGTACCATGGACACGGGTCCATGTAGTTGCATAATCAAAAAATTGCTTCATTTTTCGTTAAACGGCATTAAACAATTTTATATTTATTTTTAACAACTATATATTTATTACTAAATAATAATAAACTTATTATTTAACAACTGTAAATTTAGGCTATATTTGGTAAAAGTATCTAATAATCTAGCTTATAACCAATAATCTAGTTTCTAGTTGATAATTTAGTTATAGCTGATAATCTGGTAACTGATAATCTAGCTAACTGAATTAAAAGTATTTAGTAAAACTATTTTAAAAAGTAGCTGAAAAATATAAAATAACATAAAATGACATATTTATATTATTAAAAAATATATATATTTAATTATATAATACAAAAAAATTATATATATATATATAATAATAATATAATAATTATATGATATATTTCAATACAAAATAATAAATAATATCAATTAAAAATAATAATAAAAAATTGCATATTTAATGTCAACATTAAAAATCCAAATTTGTATACTCATAAATATTTATTATTAATTAAAAACACTATATAATACTATAAAATACTAAATCCTCCTGAAAATATAAATGGAAAAAATAAAAACAAAAGAAAGAGACGTTGAGCAAAAATAAAGAAAGAATATAACATGTCATTTAGTGAAAGAAATAAGTGTAAAATAAGAGAAAATATCTAACAACATTGGAATTAAATCTAAATAAAATATTTTCTTTCTTCATTTTCTCCTTCGGGCTGGACACATTGAAACTTTTTTTCTTTTTGATAATCTGCATTAGTTGAATAGTTACGATTTTTTCTTGGTTATCTTCTTAAAATATTTCTTTTTAACTTATTTCTTCATCATTTGATATCCTTTATAAAAATAAAATAAGAAATTAATTCATATATTATAAATTAAAATTATCTTAAATATGATATATCAAGGTTGGTTACATAAAAAATTATGAATTTTACACTTTCTCACAATTATATTCAATTCTTTTAAAATTTGAGTTTAATTATATAAATTTCTATTCTCGTAATAAATATAGTCTCAGTATTATTGAACCACACTCAGAATCTATGTAGCGCCAATTAGATTCGCAGTGTCGTTTAATAATATCAAAACTAAATTTATTACGAAAATAGAATTAGATATAATTGTAACAAAATATAAAATTTAAATTTTTTATGTAAATTAATCATGATTATCAACTTTGCAGCTCGACGTCCACCATCATGGCTACCAACTTTTTTACTTTCCACTCTATGTAATTTGGTGTTTCAATGTTTTCACTTTTCATATTTAATTTGTTCCTTTTTTTTTTCTCAAGAGTACGTCCGGCATCTCCAAGTGACCAAGTTCTTCTTATGTAGTTTCCAGCATACTTAGAATCTGAGATTCTTTGCTTCTCGGAGTTAGTGTACAAATAGCATAGCCCGGAAGTTGATAAAAGGTGTGGAAACCTTTCTTAATTAAATAGAAGGCATGATCCGAAAAGTTTCTGTAAATGGTATTTTTTCAGTAATGAGTGTTGCATGTTTCTTATTGCCATTCATTTCGATGATAGGTTTATTGGCAATTAAAATTGAATATAATTGTTTAATATTAAATAACGAATTATTTAATAAATTACATAAGCACTTTAAACTTTATTTAAAAATACCAATTTTTACAGCACACTTGCACTTATGCATCTGAAAATCATTATGCTTAGCTTTAATTTTTAGAGTTATCTATAGTCTAAAACTATTAGATTATCAACTTTTAATTTTATTCATTGATTATCAATATATGAGATTAAAAGCTAATGATCTAATAGTTCTAAAACTATAGATGTGAATTACAGGCACATAAGCACTCATTTTTTTTAACCACCTCTTGTTGAAGCTAACTCTTACCCATTCACTCTTACACATTAAAAGCTTTGATCTTCCACATATTTATAAATCTCATAAACTTGCCAATCAAGAATACGAATACTTGTCCAATTAGAAATACATTTCCTAATCCAAGTTTTAAAACTTATCTTAATCAAAATCTAAGTTTATCCAAATCCAAGTCCAATTTGAATTTTCACAATATAAAAATCAATTCCAACAATTTTTACCTTAATTTTTGAATTGCAATAACCTTATTGGCCTAAAGTCCTCAACTACACATACCCGAATTAGAACTTGGTCCTGCACCTTGATTCTAAATATGGTCAATATATCATATGTAGTTATAACCAGCCGATAGTGCTATTTGACTCTAGAGAGAGACCTCAATCTCTCATTTTGATCACCAGCAGGTTCCACCCATTTAAAACCATATACACCTTAGAAACCATTCATGCATTCAACCCATTTCCAACTAGTACTTGATGTCTTTATTGTGGTATACCATTCGATGCAATTTTCCTTTCATCAAGACCACACAACCTTGAGTAATCATTAGGTTCTACCTTTAGCATTATAACTAAAGCCTTTAGAATCTAATACACTCAGAGACATTAAATTATTGCTCGTCTTTGAAATGTATATCACGTCCTTCAAAGTCATCACCACTCCATTATACATTTTGATTTTCATACTACCAATATCTATGACTTTCACCTTAGAATTATTACCCAATTTTAAGATACTAGTCAACCCTTCTTAGAGTGTATCAAAATAATTCCTCTTAGAGCAAATATGAGAAACACAGTAAAAATCTAAAAGTCAACCATCACAGGAAGATGTATCATTCCCTTGGGTGATTACATGAACATCTTCATCATTCCAAGCCAGAGAAACTAAATTATTCTCTTAATCCTGTTTCTTGCCATTCCGACAATCATTTTTGAAATGTCCATACTCTTTGCATATGAAGCATTGAATACCATTTAATTTCTTGACTTTAGAACTAGACCTACCTTGCTTAGATCCCTCTTTGTCATTAGTTCGCTCTCTCTGACTCATACTTTGAGAAACCAATGTCTCACCATCTCTATCCTCACTTTTGGCTTTCCTTCGAGTTTCAAGAGATACCAATTGTGCTTGAGCAAAATTCATAGTCAAAGAATCTTTTCTCGCAATTAACAAGTCAATAAAATTCTTATAAGGGTTAAGGAGTGAGGACAGAAGCATTAGCGCCTTATCTTCTTCTTCTTCTTCTTCTTCAATCTTAATATCAATTTTCTTCAATTGATCTAAGATGTCATTGAATTCATTCATATGCTCCACCGGATTTTCACCTTCCACCATCCTCAACCTATATAATTTCCACTTTAGATGCAATTTATTGGCTAAACTTTTAGCCAAATAATTTTTTTCAGTTTGTCCCAAATCACTGCAGCTGAATTCTCCTCAATAACATTATTTATAATGTTATCACCAATGTAAAGACGTATCATACTAATGCACCTTTCCTCGAGCTCTTTCTAGTCTTCATTGCTCATTTTTCCGGCTTTCCCTTCTCCTTTTCCTTCAATGATTTTGCTAAGTCTTGTTGAACTAGGAGATTCTTTCTATATTGTAAAAAGTGATGATGAATTGCCTGATATGCTTATTGAATATTAATCGAAGCTAGTTTTGATACCACTTACTGGAAAAAAAACAACCAATAAATACGTCAAAGTAAAAAATCCAAGCAAAAGAAATTAAGTGAAGACAAGATTTACATGGTTCGGCCTTGATTGCCTATGTTCACGGAAAGTAACCAATTCTTCACTATATGAGAAAATAAAAAAATTACAATACAATAGAATTGTATATCTCTTGAGTTGATCAAATCCAAACCCACAATTTATCATATTTCTCCTCTCACATAAACTAGAAGAATAACTCTAACTTCTCTAGAATCCCCAGAGAAAATTTTCAAATGTGTTTCTTGAAATCCAAGAATACTCAAGCAAAAATTTAAACTTACAAATTCTCAAGTTACTCTTATATTTGCTCTCTTTACTTCATTACATTAAAAGCTTTGATCTTGCCCATATTTATATGCCTCCTAAATTTGGCAATCAAGAATGGAAATACTTGTTCAATTAGGAATACATTTCCTAATCCAAGTCTTAAAACTTATCATAATCCAAATATAAACTTATCCAAATCCAAGTCTAAGCTTATCTAAATCCAAGTATAAGACTTATCCATATCCAAATCTAGCTTGATTCCTACAATCTAAAAATCAATCCCAACAATTAGGAGATTATTTCTAGATCAATCTATTTGAGTTCATTTTGAATTTAGAGTTTATTTTGACTCATTTATTTAGACGTGTTTGAATCGAGTAAGTATCGGATTAAAAATGACAACTTCTCTTGAACCCTAACTAGTTTTCCATAAAAAATATTTAATTTCAAGTTCACTATAGGTCTACATCCTTTGCAATATCACACATTTTATATTTAAAATTTTTTAACAAATATTATAATCCTTATAATTTTAATTAAGGGTATCAATTAAGGATTGAGAGTGGTGTGATTTCTTTGAAACCAGCAAATGTTTCAGGGAGGAGATGAAGAGACTTAAATTTAAACTGAGGAATAGGGACCGATGAAGATAAACTTAGATATGGGATCCAAAACTAGAAGGAACTTACAATAACATATTGGCACAAAATCTCCATAACTTTGCTAAGAAGTGTAGAGTTAATTGTACCATAATCACTTTGTATTACTTTCATTTAAATGACCAAATATTTTTGTGATACAAAAATAACTGAACTTAACTTTTATTGCACAAAAATTACTTTCGATTAGTAGGCTGCCTGAATATTTACGTGTTGCTTGCATGGCAGTGAGGTGTAATAAAAGTTAAGTTCAGTTATTTTTATGTTAAAAAAAATTGATCATTTAAATAAAAGTATATAAAGTTAAGTGAACACGAGTACAATTAACCCTAGAAATGTATTTTGTAGGATGGGTAATTCTAGACATATCTTATTATTATATGTGCAAAATATTATTGGCACACATTAGGAGTGTGATGGATTAATCAATTTAAATAAATATTGTCTTAGAAAGGATCATATGGAGCGAATATTTTTTATTTGCCTTATATTTTCATGATTTAATATAATCACATACTATTTTACATGTAAAAAAATAACTTAATTCAATAATAAATTTGTTATAAATAAAATAAATATTGCCCATCATGATCAAGCCATGAAGGTGAAAGCAGTAAGGGGGGACCTGCGGGCGGTACGACAAGCCATCCCTACCTCAAACTACTAGCATTTATAGAACAGTTGGGAATTTAGTTGGCGTGTATTAATAGATGCATTTAATATACAAGAGTAAAACTAAAATGCTGAATCAATATTATTTTTCATTCCTAACATTTTTCTCTAGATTCAGAACCTCTCAATACCTTATTAGCTGAATAGTCGATGAGAAATTACTATCGTGTAATGGTTTGGAAAATACTAATTTAAACAGTTTATTATGATTCAATTTTGAATTATATATACAAGATAATTTATTAGATTAATCTGTAAAATCCTTGTCTAGAAAAGAATTAAATAAATTTCCTTTTTTTTTTTTTACATAAACTAATTTATTATTCATTTATTCATAAATAGATTCATAAACTAAATCTGAACATGAAAGAGGGAAATAGTTAACATATTCAAGCCATGTCGTTGTCAATATCAAACAGATAGCCGCTAAAGCGTTAGGCGTTGGTGTGAAAAACTCATTGGAGTCGCTTGTTTAATGAGGGTGGGTCTCATATTGAATGCCTCTACCAACAACTACCGGCACCCATTTAATGGAAAATGCCAAAACGGTAAACTTGTGATTTTTATTTCTCTCATTGTTCAAACTTGTTTTCTTGGGGTTGAATCTCAAGAATTAAGGACAAGAAGAAGAAGACGACGAGAAAATTGTGTGGCTAGTCGGTTTGCCAACCCAAGTTGGGTTCGAGGCTGTTTCTTCACTGGATTCACATTCACTTGACCTTATATATACTCGGTCAAACTCATACATTATCCACTCCTCACATCTTTCTCGCCTTTTCTGTCGCCGTATATCTTCTAATTCTAGCTACCATTCCATGGTTTGGTTATTAATTAGGATTTAAGACGATGAGGAGCTCAACGAATCAAGTAATGATGGAGATAGAGGCGGGCAAACCAGCAGGAAATGGAATGGTTGTAGCAGGGTTAAGTCCCCTAAGCGAGACGCTTTGGAGGGAAAAGACCAACACAGAATTAGTAGGGGATGTCTCCGCCTGGCTTACATGGAAGGATTTGACTGTGATGGTGACTCTTAGCAATGGAGAGTCACAAAAGGTTTTGGAAGGACTCACTGGCTACGCTGAACCAGGAACCCTCACTGCACTCATGGGTCCTTCTGGCTCTGGCAAATCCACTCTCCTTGATGCTCTTTCCAGTCGCCTTGCTGCTAATGCTTTCCTTTCTGGCACCATTCTTCTTAACGGTCGTAAAACCAAGCTCTCTTTCGGAACTGCGGTGAGTACTAGCTAGTTTTTTACTTTTTAATTTATCAGCTAATTCTTCTCTAGTGCTTTTACCTAATATGTTGTGCATATATACGCTTAGGCCTACGTGACCCAAGACGACAACTTGATTGGAACTCTGACGGTGAGGGAGACAATCTCATATTCAGCACGACTGCGTCTCCCTGATAAGATGCCATGGTCAGAGAAGAGGGCCTTGGTTGAAAGCACCATAATAGAGATGGGTCTGCAAGATTGTGCAGACACGGTTATAGGAAATTGGCATTTGCGTGGGATCAGTGGAGGCGAGAAGAGAAGGGTCAGCATCGCCCTTGAAATCCTTATGAGGCCTAGATTGCTCTTTCTTGATGAACCCACCAGCGGCCTTGACAGGTTAATTAACCCCTCTTAATTTTTTCCACAGTCCATGATGATGTTCTGTATCCTGACGTTGAATTTCATTTAATTTGGTGTGGCAGTGCTTCCGCATTC
Source organism: Balakata baccata (assembly GCA_949630135.1). NCBI lineage: Eukaryota > Viridiplantae > Streptophyta > Magnoliopsida > Malpighiales > Euphorbiaceae > Balakata > Balakata baccata. The sequence goes on from CATIWF010024762.1 coordinate 7,990, forward strand.
TTTGTAACTCAGACCTTACGAGGTCTATCCAGAGATGGAAGAACTGTGATAGCTTCCATTCATCAACCTAGTAGTGAAGTTTTTGAGCTTTTTGATAGACTATACTTGCTTTCAGGAGGCAAAACTGTTTATTTTGGTCAGGCTTCCGAGGCATACGAGGCAAGAATTAATTAATTTTCAAGTACTTTGACATTCGATTAATTACACAAATTAAAAATAAATTTCAAACATGTAAAAATATACATATGTTAAATCAAATGTTGCTGGGCAGTTCTTTGCACAAGCTGGCTTTCCCTGCCCTGCTTTGAGGAACCCCTCTGATCATTTTCTCAGATGCATCAATTCTGATTTCGACAAAGTAAAGGCTACTCTTAAAGGTTCCATGAAACTGCGGGTATATCACATTTCCCTTTTTTTCTTGCTCCATATATATTAGCAAAAGAAGATGTACTGCATAAATGTTTGCAACTGCACTGAAATTTTATATTCTGATTTGTTTATTTATAAAAATATATTGTGGGAAACTTGGCATGAAATTGCTTACTAAACCTTCTAGTAAAAGAATATATGTTTTTGGGATTTTGCTCTAGACCGGCAAACATGGTCTAGGTAAGTATTGTACTATTTTGTTGATGATGCTAGTGAAAGTTTGAAACCATCGCCTATTAGGACCTACGAGGATCTGTTAAAATACAATAGGCAATTAGGCAGGGCCAGCCGGTTCGACTGGTAAATCCGTGAACCGGCCAGAAAATGGGCCAGTTGACACCTCAGAACCTGAAGTATTTTTACCTGGAAGGGAAATCGGCCAACCAGCCAGTTGAACAATGATCCGTTCAAACTGTTTGTGGTTAAACCTTGACCCTCTGACATTTTACTGTAGTATATGTATATGGTTCGATCTGGTTTTTGCTTTTTGTTTTGAATTGTTTGATTAACGACTATGTAATTATGGTTTAAACTTGTGTTCGTATTCAGTTTGAGTCAAGTGATGATCCTTTGGATAAGATAACAACAGCTGAAGCCATACGAACGTTAGTGGACTACTATCGCAGCTCTCAGTACAATTATGCCGCAAGAGAAAAAGTTGAGGAGATATCCAAAGTTGTGAGTACTTGTAAATAATTACAAATTTTGTATTTTCAGAGGATTCCCATTTATGGAATTGGAATTACCAATGCTGCGAAATAATTTGGTGTGTTACAGAAAGGAACCGTGCTAGACTCAGGAGGAAGTCAGGCTAGTTTCTTGATGCAGGCCTTTACTTTAACCAAGCGTTCATTCATCAATATGTCAAGGGACTTCGGATATTACTGGCTTAGGCTTGTGATTTACATTGTAGTCACCATCTGCATCGGAACGATCTATTTAAATGTTGGCACAGGATACAACTCAATCCTGGTACTGTTTCTTTCCTTTGCTAATTCAAGTTTGTGGTTTCAACTGGATAGAATCTCTAGTATCATCTCCTTAAAGTCAAAATGCAGTTTCCAAATACTTGCACCCCGGTTCATATCACAATTACAGTGTTGTAGTAAAGAAACGTTAGACGTTAAATTTAAGGGGTTAAAAAAAAGCAGGCTTCTAGCAACGGAAATTTCTATTGCTAAATGATCAGAAGTTCGTGTTGGAATTTTTGAGAAAGAAAAAGAAGAACAAGACATGATTAACTTATGAAAATTTTATTGAACCCAAAAAGCCATTGCACTTAGCCATTTTCATTGAATAAACTAGTCTATTTATAGACTTATAAAATAGAAATACAAAAATAATCATATAAAAATCCCAGCTAATTGAAATAAAATCCTACTACTAACAATAAGATTTGACCCATAATTTAAAATTTAAACATAAAATATTTACAAAAGATATGAAATTTTATTTTGATTTGTTTTTGAATCATTTTCCAACATTTTCCCTTGTTCAAAAATTCTTTATTTATTTATTTATTTATTTATTTATTTTTGGTAGAGCACATCTCTCCAATTATTATGCACTTCTCATCACTTCCACTAAAGCAATTCTCACCAACTTCACATTTTTATTTTTTTTGGAGCACATCTCTCCAATTCTCTAAAAAAATATTTTTTCTTCTTGTGCCACATTTGCTTGCTTCTTTTTAAATTTGCAATTTTTTTACACATCCAAATTTGTTGCAATTGTAACACTGTGGGTTACCTTTATGCCAACAATCCTTTTTATCATGGTTGTTTTTCTTGCAAATACCACATGCTAGAAGTTTTTCTTGCAAATATCAAGGTTGTTTTTCTTTGGCTTGTTCATTGTCTTGGCTATTAAAACACCCTCCATAATCTTTTCATCTCTAATTAATCTTCTTTGCTCTATGGATTGCGGCTAGCTCTCCAACTGAAATTTTTAAGAGATCTTTAGAATTTTTAAGTAAAAAGATTTTTGACTCGAATTTTTTAGATAGACTAACAAGAATTTTTCAACAATCGATTGTTAGGAAAACTTTCACCAAAGAAACAAATTTTGTCAACAATTGCCATAAGTTTGTTAACATAATCCTCAACCCCTTCTGATTCCTTCATTTTTTGAATCTCAAATTCTCTTTTAAGACCAAAGAAAAAAAGACATGCCTTTGCCTTGAATTTATTTGCTTTTTCTTCACTATAACTTCTAATTTGTTGCAAGATTGGATTGGTGGATAATGAAGTGACTTTCTTATTGGTTTCAACCACATCCCATAAATTGAAAGCTTGCAAATATGATTGCATTTTTATAGCCCATAATTAATAGTTTTCTCATGTAAAAATAGGAGATGAGGTTAAAAGAAATGTGTTTGAAACCATAAAGAATCCTTACTTTTTTCTCTCACATATCTAATGATCAATAATGCTCCGATACCATGTTAGAATTTTTGAGAAAGAAGAAGGAATAAGACATGGAAATTTTATTGAATTCAAAAAGCCACTACACTTAGCTACTTTCATTGAATAAACAAGTTTATTTATAGGCTTACAAAATAAAAAAACAGAAAAACAATCACTTAAAAATCTTAATTAATTGAAATAAAATTCTACTACTATCAATAAGATTTGACCCATAATTTAAAACTAAACATCAAATTAATATTCCTAGCTGCAATCCTAAAAAAAGATATGAAATTTTATTTTAAATTGTTTTTGAATCATTTTCAAACAGTTGGCGACAAAATTTCCGTCTTTAAATGATAAAAATCTACTGTTCTAAAATACAAGTTTATCATTTGAGGCTAGGTGTAAAGAATTTTTTTTTTAAAAATTTTATGTGAAAGCCCTAATATTTATTTGGCTCGTCTGCATAGAGATGTAGACCTGAATCGGTCTTTGTGAACCCATCCAATTGTAATCCAACAAGAATGCAAAGTAGCAACTACTATGATTGAAACAGAATTACTTTGACTATTATACTTGTTCTGAACAGGCAAGAGGTTCATGTGCCTCCTTTGTCTTTGGTTTCGTCACTTTCATGTCTATTGGCGGATTTCCTTCTTTCGTAGAAGATATGAAGGTTAGATATTCTCTCATTCTTTTATTTTACGAAACTTGCTTAGACCCAATTAATCCACCATAAATTTTTGTTATTGGCTTGGTCAATCATGAACCGGCCGGGTCTAAGCAAGAATATTTGTTAAAAGGGCAGTAAGGTGAATGTTTTTTATCATCATTTTTCCAGGTTTTTCAAAGAGAAAGGCTGAATGGCCACTATGGGGTGTCTGCTTTTGTCATTAGCAACACAGTCTCAGCAATGCCATTCTTGATAATCATCACTTTTATCTCTGGAACTATATGTTACTTCATGGTCCGTCTGCATCCAGGTTTCGAACATTATTTATTCTTCGTATTGTGCCTTTATGCGAGTGTCACAGTGGTTGAGAGCTTGATGATGGCAATCGCTAGCATCGTTCCCAACTTCCTCATGGGTATAATCATCGGAGCTGGAATTCAGGTTTCCATCTTTCATTCTTTCCATTTTAGTTGTGATTAGCTGCAATATGATACCCACTAAAATAATCACTTGCAGGGAATTTTCATGTTAGTGTCGGGGTACTTTAGGCTTCCAAATGACATACCAAAGCCTGTTTGGCGTTATCCAATGTCATACATTAGTTTCCACTTTTGGGCTTTACAGGTATGCCAATAACACATGATAGTGCGTTTTGATCCGGTTTATGATACGCCAGTTGTGTAGGTTTAGTTTCTTGCATGAAGTTCTATTGAGTGGTCCATCATGGGTTAAGCCAGAAATTTCCTGCTGACTCCAAATTTAAATAGCGGAGTAGATTGGCATTGCTGGATCATTTGCTGAAACATGTTTATATGTATGTTTTTTCAGGGGCAGTACCAGAATGATCTGAGAGGGCTGTTGTTCGATAATAATACACCAGATGGTCTTCCCAAAATTCCTGGTGAGTACATACTGGAAAATATATTCCAGATCGATGTGCTCCGGTCAAAATGGGTAGATCTCAGTGTCATCTTCAGCATGATTGCCATCTACCGCATAATCTTTTTTATTATGATCAAGATAAGCGAGGATGTCACTCCTTGGATAAGAGGTTATATAGCAAGGAGAAGAATGCAGCAGAATAGTGGAACTCAAAATACAACTGTAGCTCCTGATGGGCTCACACAGTCCCCTTCCATGAGGGCTTACATCGCAAATCGTCCTACTGCAACTGCCAAAAGATAGATCGAAGGGATTCAGATCCCTTATTGAAGCAATTGAGACAGACAATAATATTAACCATAAACATGTCATGAGATGAAATATTTGTACCTTCAGATACATGTCACTGACTTGAAAAATAACACTTGCAGTTCTAATGTCATGCTACTTTTTGCATATACGTCCCTCTAATTAAATATTGTTCCATTGAATGTTGGAACAATAGAATGGTCTATGGACGGGCAGAACCAGAAATTTTTGCTAGGGAGCGGCCATTCACGTGCAATCGAATTATTAAATTAGTTTACATGTATATCAATATCAATTATATAGATACACACATAATCATATATCAAATTTAAATATTCCATGTATTCTTATTCAGTATAAAGTCATATTTGATTTATGTGATAGCTATGAAAAATATAATAGTTATTTTATATAAAATAGTTATTACGAACTTTGGTTTAAATTTTTAATGAAGAATAATAATTACGTAGAATTGATATTTTTTAATTTTATACCATATATATATATATCAATCGAATTATTAAATTAATTTACATATATATCAATATCAATTATATAGATACACACATAATCATATATCAAATTTAAATATTCCATGTATTCTTATTCAGTATAAAGTCATATTTAATTTATGTGATAGCTATAAAATATAATAGTTATTTTATATAAAATAGTTATTACGAACTTTGGTTTAAATTTTTAATAAAGAATAATAATTACGTAGAATTGATATTTTTTAATTTTATACAATATATATATATATATATGCTGAAGCAGAGAGAAGGTTATAATAGAATGATGACATTTGTCCATTTCTATTAAAAGAATTTGCCGTTTATCTTGCAAAAATTTCAGACACAACCAATAATAATGACCCTTCAAAACGTTCCTTATACCTCTGTTACCTCTTTCTCTTTGCCTACAACTCATATTTTCATATAATAATTACATCTTGCTGTCCATTTACTCTCTCTCTCTCTCTCTCTCTCTCTCTCTATATATATATATATATGCTGAAGCAGAGAGAAGGTTGTAATAGAATGATGACATTTGTCCATTTTTATTAAAAGAATTTGCCACTTATCTTGCAAAAATTTCATACACAACCAATAATAATGACCCTTCAAAACGTTCCTTATACCTCTGTTACCTCTTTCTCATTGCCTACAACTCATATTTTCATACAATAATTACATCTTGCTGTCCATTTACTCTATACAAAGTCTTCAATGCCATGATGTAGTCCGATTATCAGAACCAAATTTTAATTTCATGGTACAAACAACTCTTGTTTAGGGTTTAGGGTTTAGGGTTTAGGGTTTAGGGTTTAGGGTTTAGGGTTTAGGGTTTAGGGTTTAGGGTTTAGGGTTTAGGGTTTAGGGT
>CATIWF010024765.1:0-13937 GCA_949630135.1 Balakata baccata
TTTGATCTAGTTTTCTGATTTTATTTTGAATATAAAAGACCCTACAAGATAGAAAATAGACAAGAAAAAATTTTTGGGAGAAGAAAAATTTTTGGAGACAACAAGAAAAATTAAAGAGTTTAATTTTTCCTCTCAAAGGAACATACTCATTGATAGCACTTTGAGGTGTGTTCAAGCCATCTCCCTAGTGGTTTTATCCTCTCATCTTCACGTGGATATTGTTTGAGACAATCCAAGATTGGATTGTTGTGATTTGCTATAACCCAACAAGGTGAGAAGTTGAAGAAAAATCATGAAATTATAAAGGTATAATTTATGAATTTTCCTTTGTTCAATTAGTTTTAATTGGCACAAGTAGAATCCTTTGATTCGGGTTTTGATTTTTTTTTCTGCTACTATTTTGTGTATGAGATACATGTTCAAAACTAATTCCTCTTTCTTGTTTATTCTTTTAATTTGCCCAGTTACTCTATAGTAGACTACTGGATACGAGTTGTGAATAGGGGTGCTCTTGGAGTTGGAGCCACCCTACTGACCTGATCATACTATCTGTTTTGTACTTGAGTCAAGTGCGTTCTTATAGCTGAAGCCAACTTGATTCATAACTGTAAACAGATATTGCTAGCATAAAGGGTCAAGCGTGCTCTTGAAGTTGAAGCCACCCTGCCCGATAAATTAATAATGGCTATCATAATAAGTTAAGGGCACTTTTAGAGCTGAAGCCGTCTTGCTCGAAATAGTGCATGGACAAACTCTACGGTATCGTAACCACCCTCAATGGTGCACCATCTATCCTATAGTCAGACCTAGTATGAGTAAGGGCATTTTAGTCATTTCTTTAAAATATCACATGAGCCATAATCTATGGTTAAGATAACATTTCCATGATATCGCATGACAACTCAAACATTATAACATATTATCATCATATTATCATAATCCATGTAGCATCATATGCATGTCCTTTTAGCTCATGTCATGCCTTAGCACAAAGTACATCATGCCATAAACAACAAATCCATGTGTCTCCATATTACATCATAATAGGTTAGGCATATGTATTGCATTTCATCAAAACTGGCATTGTAACCATTCATACAGGCATGTCTTTACCTTAGTACGATGCGGCATGCCATTTTGGCATTAGTGCCATTGGCTTGGCCCATCACTGGGCTGTGTAGGCCTGAGGTCGTGTAAGTCTCGACCGGGACTCCCCTTTACTGACCAGGAAAGGCCTAACATTAGCAATGTGAAACTCAGTTTTCACATGCTGCCCCAAACCTCTTGATTCCAGTGCACAACACAAGTTTCTAGAACACCATAGACTATGGAAACAGACCACATTGTCATTTTAAACATGCCATAAACCATTTAACTCATTGAACACCAATTTAAACATAAAATATCATGAATAATTTGTGCCATTAACTCATACCATTTTGTCCAAACATTTCAGATCATTCTTCATGGCATTTATTAACTAATAACCATTCCAATAAACCTAAACACTAGCAAACATGCAGCTAGAAAGCAAATAAACATGATTATATGTACAAACCTTAACCAATGGAGCTAAAAACCCTCACTCTAATGTCTCTCCCATGTTCTGGTATTCGTTTTTATCTTCTGCCCAATTTCCTAGCATCAAACAAATGAATCAAAAGGGTTACAAACCATTCTTTGCCTTCTATTCTCAGGGAACCCTTTCGAAATATTGGAAAAACCCTAACTAAATGCAATTACAACCATTAAAATGGTGCTAAGGATGTTAAACTATTGTTGCACTTACCGAATCACGTCTGGGAGTCAAGAACAGAGGTGAACAATCTAATTATAGAGGTTGTTTGGCAGAAGTCTCATGTTCTTAATGAAAACACGAGAGAAGTTAATTTGAGTGGCCAACATAACTAGGTGTTAGAGAAGTGTTGTAAAGGTAATGACCTTTAGCACTTATTGTACAAATCTATTTAATTAATAAAAAGCTTTTTCACTAATTTGGTATTCATTTGATATATGAATTGATAGTGATCTTAAATCAATTAATGAAGTCTTTGATACATAACATAGCATGAAGGAAATCATGATGAGATCATGATAATGTGATTCTTATCATGTGTAATTATAATAGTATCTAAATTATCCCTATTCATAGGTTTAATGAGATAGGACATTATTAACATGTGGATGCTTGCTAAGAGTAGCCAAGTATATTGGATGACCTTCTATGAGACAATCATATGAATATTCTATTCAAATGTCAATGATGGTCTCATCATAATAATGGTGTAAGTATCCTTAGACTTGACATACTCAAGGATATCTTGGATACTGATCATGTCATGATTAGGTATAGTTTGAGGTATTCAAAGGTAATTGGGTAGCCAATAAATGATTGACCACTTCGAATAGAGGGAGTGTATACCCATTGCCACTTGTTGAGACATTACTCGGAATCTCTGGCTAGAGTGGAAATGTCATGAAGATGGTCTTCAGTGACATCTCTAATAGAGTAATTAGTCTTTAGGACAAGATCCAACATCACTTGGGCTAGGTGTGACATAGTCAGTCTAGTAGGAGTTGACACATTGTCTATTCTCTGAATTGAGTGGGGTATATAATTGTTAGCCTTAGGGTGATTGCTCTCTATTTTGATCTTGCCAATCAAATTAAATGTTACTAACATCTCCATTAAGTGTTGTTTTGATAGTATTCAAAGTTTCAGCACATTTGGTTATGAATTCCTCATTGAACTAGTCAAACATTTCCTAGAGATCCATAACTCCCGATTGGGACCAGTATCTCCTGATTGGGACACAAGTGTAGACTCGGAAAAGGCATTGTCCTAATCGGGAAAATATTGCTCTTTGATGTTTCAAAGTTCCAACAGTAAAAGCAAACCGGGACAAGAGATGTCCCTACCGGGATACCTCATTTCCAAACCAGGACAAGTATATCCCGACTGGGACTTGAGTACAGACTAAGAAAATGTATGTTTAGATTGGGAAACACTGTTTTCTGATGTTCCAAAAGTTCTAGTAGCAAAAGCAGACCGGGACAGGTGATGTCCCGACCGGGACACCTCATTTCCAGACCAAGAGATGTTAGAGTCCGATTGGGAAATTCAAAAGGATGTGACCGTTGAAGAGGAGACAGCACCAAAATGTGCCAAGTCATAATAAAATCAAAATGACCAAAGTCAAACTGACTTAGGTCACGACCAGGAAGCATCGTTCCAACCGGGAAGCTCTCGAAGTAAGCAGACCCAAGTTCTCGGCAATGTCATCATTGGACAAGTCCCGACCGGGACTCCAGGACTCCTGACCGAGAACATTAAATAAAAACTAGCCGTTGGACGGATCTGTTAAGCAGAAGTTGCCACGTATCAAAATTGGCCATTTCTCGACCGCGACCGCTCTCTTTGCAGACAATATTTAATGCACTTGTAAGAGAGCGTTAGAAAGAATTAAGGCACCACTTTGTAACGGCTAATTGCTAGATAATTAGTATAAATACCTTACAAAAGGCCATTTAATATTATCCAACAACTTAAGAAGTGCTAAAACTCTTGCAATTTATTTTCTTAATTTCTTTATTAATTGTTTTGTGTAAAGGTTCAAGTGTTTATCTTTAAACACTTGGGTTATCTTATAATTGGGTAGTGTGAGCCAAATTACAAGGAATTGGCTGGTGTATGAGCCATAAAAACACAAGGGAAATTCGAGTTGGGTTTTAGCCTTGGTAAAAACATCTAGTTGGGATTGAGCTAGCTAAAACCCCAAATTGTAATTTAAGTAATTAGATTAGTGAATACCCAATCAAGGTTGGGGAGAGGAGTAGGGTTAGTTAATATCCGAACCTCTACAAAATTCGTGTCTCAATCTTCTCAACTCCTTTAACTACCTTATGAGTGCAAGAATGTTTTATCTTCCCTCCAATTCATACCCCCACCCCCTTCTTGGTGATTGTTCGGGCAACAAGAATGGTGAAAGGATAAATTGCACAGAAATTATCTATGGAAAGATTTGTAGTCAAATCACTGATTTTCTAGTCAATTGGGGGTCATGATATGTTGTTAGATACTACTCATGACTTGCTTAAATTAATTGATTATTTAAGTGGCCAACATAATCGGGAACGTAATGGGTTACACGCATTGGAGATGTGAAAAATGAGTAAAATGGCTTTGGATGGAATGAAAAAATATGAGAGAATTATTACGGGTCTGCGCAGGCTCGTGCGGCCTGCCAGGCAGCCTGTGCAGGCCCGCGGTAAGGCTGCCAGCCCAAGGTTGGTAGTGCATAGGCTGTGTGCACGCTAGGTGGAAATTATTTGGCCAATTTGGCCAAATTGGCAATTTAGCCCCCCAAACCTATTTTAGTAATTTTGCTGACCCTAGGGTGTTTAGGAACACCTATAAATTGTATTTTTCCATTTGAAAAATACTGATAGCCTCCTTTAAAATTATTTGATAATTTTCTTGATTTGACTCTCTAGAAACACTACTCTTTGCTAGCATATAGAGTGTGTTCAAGGCATACCCTAGTGGTTTCATTCTTCATTTTCGCATGGATTATCATTACAGACAATCCTAGATTAGATTGTTGTGGTTTGCGACAACCCAACAAGAAGAAAATTTGAAGAATTGATACAAGAAATTAAAAGGTATAATTTTTAACTATTTTTAATTGAATTAGTTTTAATGGCACAAGTAGTATCCTTTGATTCGGGTTTTGATATTTTTATTTCCACTGCTATTTTATGAATGTGATTCATCCTCAAAACCCAGCAATTAGATTAAATTGGATTAGGATAAAATGCTGATGCAAAGGAGCAAGTAGCAATAGAGATAGTGCTATAAGAAAAAAGACTTAGAAATAGGAATTTGATTTCTACTTTTGGGTTGTAATTAATGCATATTCCTAGGTGAGACACCCTATATCTTTATTTTATGCATTAGAGAATGCATGCTAAGAATTTGATTACTAAATTAAGAAAATCTTTCGTTTAACAATATTAAAACTAACACTTTCCACTACTATGATAAGAACCAAAGTTCTCTTAGAGTTAGGGTTGTTGGGCAATGTGACACCCTCCCATATAGCATACTTAACTGCTATACGAGGGAGTGCTACCACATACTTATTACTATTATTCCTCTTTTAGTCTTTATTGTTTAAATATATAACAGTGTTGTTTGTCTGATCATACTTATCAACATATATCCATATAGATGAATAACATTAGTCCATGCCTTTACAATAAACCATAATCATAAGATATGTAAACTAGGGCTAAACGAGCATAACTTGAAACAATTATACATAATCCAAAATTCAAGACAAAACAATATCCATTATATCTCAAAATGCATGAATAATAGAAATACATAATGTATGAGCTGACTCTAATTCTAAATACTCTGATTGACACGACTTCGTCGTGTCAATTCTTACTATAGCTCCAGACTTACGTGTAGGAAACCCACACGCTAAGCTATCCAAGTTTAGTGGTACATATAATCATATAAGTTCTATTATGCATCTTATAGAATTTGTAACAGGCAAATCATAGTATATTGCATGTTCCCATATTCCAATTCATCATATCAAATTCATGTGATTATGCTAAATAATTTATAGCATAACATTAGCATACTTGGTAAGCAGAAGCCTTTGCCTGAAATCATAACCACTATAAAGCAACTTTTTCTTTTTCCATTTATTCATTACATTTGCCCAATTACTCAATACTAGACTACTAGATACGGGTTGTGAATAGGGGTACTCTAAGAGTTGAAGCCTCCCTATCCACCTAATCATATTGTCTGTTATGTACCTGAGTCAAGTGCGCTATTAGTGCTGAAGCCAACTTGACTCATATCTGCATACAAAAATTGCTAGCATAATGGGTCAAGGGCACTTTTAGAGCTATAACCACCTTGCCCAAAAATAGCGCATTGAATAATTCTACGATACCATAACCAACCTCAATGGCATGCCGTTTATCTTATAGTCAGTCCTAGTACGAGTAAGGGCATGTAAGTCTTTTTCTTTATTCGCATGAACCATTTTCCATGATCATAATACCATTTCCATGATATCGCATAGCAATATGAATAATGGAGCATCATATCACGTTAATTCCCATTTCAATATCATACCCCAATAATCGGTTCGTATACAATCATTTTTATAATCATATATGTACTCGTACATATCGTATCTTGGTTCATATATCATCATATGCATATCCATTGAATCTCATGTTATATCATAGCAAATAGGTCATAATATCATTAACATATCATGCCATAATGACCAATTCACATAAGGTCATCCATATATCACTTATGTCTATCATACATCATATAAGGGTCCATGTGCCATTGTATTCACATTTAATTCCTTATGCCATGATAAATCCAAAGGGGTATGTTGAGTCACGAGAGTTGCAAGTGCGCCTCCAGTCTTGTGCCTGCAACAAAAGTCACGAGTAGGAACTCTCCTATCGCAAGTACGACTTCCATGATAACAGCAACACGAATACAACATTTTCTCATGCCAATTCTCTTTTCAACTCATTTCCAAAACCACAACATTATTATAGAACCATTATATGATATATATATATATATATATATATATACATATATATATATATATATATATGTATATATATATATATATATGTATACATATTAGAATACCATTACCAACATGCCATTACTTATGTAATCCATCTCACATCAATATAACATGTAAATCATACATAAGTTATGTAATTACTTCATATAACAATTCCTAACTATTTAGATCATGTTTCATGGCATTTAACAGTAACATATCATTTAGTATACCTATGCTTTATTAGTCATGCAGCTAGAAAGCGAATAAATATAATTATTGGTACAAACCTTAATCTATGGAGTTGAAAATAACAATCTCAAGACTCTCTAATGTTCCCTTCCTCATCTTCTATATCATTCCCTATCATCATAATACGTGAGCCAATGGTGACCATACAATCTATACAAGCTGTTCTTATGGGAAACCAAACAAAACATAGACAAAACCCTAACTTAATGTGTTTACAACCATTAAAACGGTGTTATAACTTAACATGTTTACAACCATTAAAACGGTGTTAAGGCAGCTAAACTATCATAATACTTACTGAATCATGTCTGGGGGTCGAGAACATAGATGAATAATTCGGTTCTAGAGGCTGTTTGGCAGCAATCTCATGTTCTTGATGAAAACACCTAAAAACCCTTATTTAAATATTTTTAAATCACTCTCAATTGTGTTTTTATGGTTTTTAATAAATGGATAATCAATGGAGGGTGAAGAATCTATTCTTTGATTGTGCTCTGGAGTGTGGGTGTGGCTAAGGTTTTGAAAAAAATGAAAAAGACAAAGTAGGATCGTGTTTAAATAGGGTAACTGTCTCAACCATAATCGTGAGCGTGCCTCTGAAATCGTCAACACGATCCTTAAATTGTGATTGCAATTTTTGTAATACCTTACCATATAATTAAGGAATATTCCTCAACAATATAGAAAGGCACTATCATGACTAAAATGTAAAACATGTTTTTAAAAAATAAAAATAAAAAAATAACTTTGCACCATGATCATAATGACTTTCAAAAGAAAGAGTGAATTTTGAATATGCATAATATTTGTAAATATTTTTTTTTCAGATCACAAAATAAAGGCCTCAACTTGGCCAAAGTTATACAAAAATTCATCTAAAATTTAAAATATTTACATTCCCACCTAAAGAAAAATAACAAAAAGAAATAGTTGTATCACCAATCGCAACAGGTTTGTCCTAGACTTTTCTTCTTGGGCTTCTTTTATTAGTCAACAAATGATTTCCTATCTTCAGTCTGCATGGGAAATCAACATCCACACGCTAAGCATAAAATACTTAGTAGTACATAACAACATATAAATTTAATCTTCATGTATGCGTGAATAATATATACATTATAGATAAATATGTATGCATAAGCATATGCATCTCCACATCCAATAAACATGTGCCAACATAACACATTACCACACAACATTTCATATATAGAATAACATACTTTAACTCATTTAAATTATTTCATAATGCCTTACCTCATACTTATCAAGTTAGGATGTTATGATTGTTTTGCCCTTATACTCTAAACCGAACTAAATTGGATATGGGCACTAAGATTATTCCGAGCCACTCAGGAACTCCGCCTGAGAAAAGATCATCTTAATGTTTATGAGGGTACCACTCTAGACATAACCTTCAATAACTGAGTCTTATCTCCAAAATGGCCAACTCCAGGCCTAAGTGGTACCAAACTCCCTCAAAGGCATGCCATCTATCCTAGTTCTAGTCCTAGTTAGAGTAGTTGGGCCTTATCCTTTTAAAAATTCATCGTAGTAAAATAATTAACTTCATCACATAATTCACATCGGTAATCCAATGAAATTTCATAATTTATGGTCACAAATGTCATATTACAGCATAATTCAATATACATAAGTTATAGCTCATAAGAAAATTACAACATAAGCACCTTATGGTTCACCCAGGTGGAACCAACCTACAGCATCCACAATTACCTATAATTGCATTCCATATAGTGCAAATTCATCATCTTCAACTTACAAGTTCATTGATCAAAACATACATGTTCATCATTTAACTAATGCAATCCTAAACATCAAATATTCAATTAAATCCACACGTGTTTATGTACAAACCTTAATAAAGTTTTACCAACTCCAAATTTATGGGACTTGTGGCTCTTGTGGATCTCCAATCGATTGCGAACCTAATTTGAAAGTATATTTGATTAATACATTGATAGAATATTTATTCTCAATTTATTTTAAACAATTATTTATAGTTTCTAATAAGTGGCACTGTGTCCTCCTACAACTGTTCAACCTATAACTTTGATTACACTTATCCAATTTATCCAAATCTTAATTCTAATTAAATCTAACACATAATACTATAATATATTAAAATTTCAAAATTTTTGAACCATTATACAATTTTTAGTACAATTTCAAATGTTATCTTGTCTTCTGTTATTAGACAGTTTAAAGACTCCTTTAAAATTCCATTTCTTATAATGTATAGGTTATATTATTATGAAAATTTATACACTTAGAGTGGTCAATTTGGAACATTTTTCATGTTTTACAATTTTATCTGATATTTCCTCTAAGGCCTTAAAATAATAGAGAATATCTAATTGGTCCAATACAAGATAACAACCCGACCAATCATCATTATTATGATCATAACTCATAAAATACTCAACATATTAAGTTAAGGTTTTTATAAGAATTTATCTAAGATATATAGCTAAAATTTTTATTTAAACTTTGGTTAATTTGATCCACAAAAATCTCAAAAATAAGGATAAAGAGACTGATGTAACACTGATACACAGAAAGCAACTATAATTAAAGAAACAATCATCAATCGTTTCACAATAACTCAACCTACACCATGATTATAAGCACGAAATTTGGTATACAGATAAAAGACATGTAAATATACAACTTTTATGTTTCAATCTTTCATCGACTATACCTCTAATTGGGTGAAAATAAATAAAAATCGTACTAAAATCTGTTGGTGCACTATTAGAAAGTAGTAACACTTATTTGAGGATATCTCTTTATACACATCAAAGCATCCAAAACTATGTCACTAGCATATAAATAAGGCATAAATCTACAACTTTCATGTTTGGAACTTCTTAAAATTCGGCCTCTAAGAGCATGAAAATAAAATCCCATTCTCTGTTATAGAAACAGAATTCTAAGAAGAAATAGGTTTACTAGTAACACCAACAATCAATCCTTAATTTATCTTTAATCAACTCAAGAAAGATTAATTCACTTACCACTGATCCAAGAGGCCTGACTTATGGTTGGAGTTTGGAAGAAAAATGGAAGAAAATGAAGGAGAAGAGGAAGTAAAAGGAAAAATGAAGAAATGGGGCAATTTGTGCCCAACTTATCCCATTTCAACTCTTTTCCCAACCACATGTTTTTTTTTCTTTTTTTTGCCCCCTTCTCTTATTATTATTATTATTATTATTATTATTATTATTATTTCACTAATCAATTCAATTAAATAATCTAATTGCTTAGTTCCATTATAACTAAATTAACTACATTAATCAATTTTATTTATTTAATTTCTCAATGAGCCACTTTTTATTTATTTATTTTTCTCTTTAAATAATTTATTTATTCTAATTAAACCCTAATTATTGAACATTACAAATCTCTCCCCCTTAAAATGTTTTGTCCTCGAAACATATCTGATACATCGTCATTGAACAACTGGGGATATTGAGCTTTCATCATTTCTTCGCTTTCCTAAGTTGCTTCTTCCATTACATGATTTCTCCATAGAACTTTTACCAATGGTACTTGCTTGTTTCAAAGCTCCTTAGTCTCTCTTGCTAGAATCTAGATTGGTTCTTCTTCATATGCCAAATCTTGTCTCCCTTGTATGCTCTAACTGGTATAATATGGGAAGGATTTGATTCGTATTATCTCAATATCGATACATGAAAAACATTATGTATCATACTCAACTTTGGTGGTAAAGTGAGTCTATATGCAACTGGTCTAATTCTTTCCAAAATTTCATATGGTCCAATGAATCTTGGGCTTAGCTTGTCCTTTGTACCAAATCTCAACACTTTTTCCTAAGGAGAAACTTTATGGAAAACTTTATCTCCTATGGCATATTCAATGTCTCGTATTTTAAGGTCAGCATACAATTTTTGTCTGTCTAAAGCTACCTTAAGCCTTTCTCGAATAATTCTCACGTTCTCCTCCGTCTCTTGCACTACATTTGCCCCAACTAGCTTCTTCTCACTAAGCTTTGTCCAACATAAATGTGTTTGACACTTTCTACCCTATAGTGCCTCATATGGGGCCATTTGAATGCTGGACTGATATCTATTATTTTAAGCGAATTCCATCAAAGAGAGATATTTGTCCCAACTACCTTCAAATTCAATGATACAACTTCTCATCATATCCTCTAAGATCTGAATAACTCTCTCCGATTGTCCGTCTGTCTAGGGATGGAAATCTATGTTGAAATTGAGTTTGGTACCTAGAGCTCATTGCAAACCACCCTAAAATTGAGATGTAAATTGGGGATCCCTATCTTAAACAATAGAGATAGGCACTTCATGAAGTCATATTATCTCATTAACATAAATCTCTGCTAATTTGTTTAGCTGGTAGTCTTTTCTAATAGGCAAAAGTGTGTTGACTTTGTGAGCCTATCCACAACAACCCATATAGCATCATGCTTCTTCAGTGTCAAGGGTAATCCAACGACAAAATCCATGGTAATCCTCTCCCATTTCCATTTCGGGATAATGATCGGGTGCAACAATCTTAAAGGTACCTGATGCTGTGCTTTAACCTGCTGACAAGTTAAGCACCTCGTAGTGTAATCTGTAATATCCTTTTTCATACCTACCCACCAATATCTGCTTCTCAACTCTTGGTGCATCTTATTGCTTCATAGGTGCATCACATATTTGCTTTCATGGGCCTTATTTAGGATCCTCTCTATTAGATTCTCAATATTAGGTACACATAACCTGCCCTGATAGTATAGTCTACCATCTGAATCAATGGTGAACTCAGGTCTCTCCCCCTTAAAGACCAACTTAACTAGCTCAACTAACTTACTATCATGCTTCTGTGCATTTTTGATCTCTTGGATAAGAGTTGGCTGGATGTACAACTCTGCCATAGTCTTCCTACTCAGACCATTTGTTACTACATTAGCCTTGCCTAGATGGTAATCTATCGCACAATTATAATCTTTTATTAATTCAAACCATCTTTTTTTGTCTCAAATTCAACTCTCTCGGTGTGGGTAGATACTTCAAGCTTTTATGATCTATGTAGATAAAACACTTTTCTCCATATAGATAATGGTGCCAAATCTTTAATGCAAAGACTATGGCTGCTAACTTTAAATCATGTGTAGGATAATTTTTCTCATGCGGTTTCAGTTGTTTGTAAGCATAAGCAACCGCTTTTCCTTCTTGCATTAATACATAACCTAACCCATTATGAGAAGCATCACCATAAATGACACTCCTTATTAGGGATCAGTTGTTTCAAAATTGGAGCCTCTGTAAGCATTCTCTTGAGTTTATCAAAACTAGCGTGACATTTTTCTATCCATTCGAACTTAACATCTTTTATTAAAAGCGTTGTCAAAAGGGAAGCAATCATTGAAAAGCCCTTGATAAACCTCCTATAGTAACCTACCAAAACAAAGAAACTCCTAATTTCAGTCACATTATGGAGGCTTCCAATTCACAAGTGCAGCAATCTTACTAGGATCAACTTTAATACCTTTTACTGATACAATGTGTCCCAAAAATGTCATTTCATTTAGCCAAACTCACATTTTGAGAGTTTGGAATGAAGCTAAGACAATCATATGGAGTATCTATTCAAATGTAAATGATAGTCTCATTATAGCAATGGTGCATATATCCTTAGACTTGAGGTACTCAAGGATATCTTGGATATTGATTCTGTGCTTTGACTCTATTCCTTGTTGCCTCATAGAGGTCGCTCATAAGATGGTGATTGGATACAGCTTGAGGTATTTGAAGGTAATTGGGTAGCCAATAAAGGATCCATCGCTCTTGATAGAGGGAGAATATACCCACGACCTCTTGTTAGGATCATTACTCGAGAATCTCTAGCCAGAGTGGAAATGTCCTGAAGATGGTCTTCAGTGATATGTCTAGTAGAGTAATGAGTCCCAAGGACAAGATCTAACATCACTTGGGCTAGATGTAACGTAGTCAATCTAGTAGGAGCTGACACATAGTCCATGCTCTGAACAGAGTAGGGTATAGGATGGTGAAAGGACAAATTGCACATATTGTTATCTATGGAAAGGTTCGTAGTCAAAACCATTAACTTTCCAGTCAATTGGAGGTCATGATGTGTTGGTAGATATCGCTCATGACTTGCTTAAATTATTTGATAATTTAAGTGGCCAATATAATAGGGAACCTAATGGGTCACACGCTTTGGAAATGTGAAGATTGAGTAAAATGGCTTTTGGATCGGATCTAAAATTTGAGAGAATTATTTTGAGTCGGATTGCAATAAGATCGAGGGAAAAAATCACTCGGAGGAGTCGGCGGGCCCGTACGGGCCAACTGGCTGGCTAGACAGGCCTAGCGGGCTGTTGCTTCGTACAATTGGCTATAAAATGGCAAATTGGCCATTTTTGATGCATGACTTTTCACTTTCTTCTCCCTTCAATTTTGATATAGTTTTCTAATTTTCTTCACGCAGCAGCTCTCACAATTGGCTATAAAATGGCAAATTGGCCATTTTTGATGCATGACTTTTCACTCTCTTCTCCTTTCAATTTTGATCTAGTTTTCTAATTTTCTTTTCTAAGAGACCCAAAAGATAGAAAATAGATAAGGAAAAATTTTCGAGATAAGAAAATTTTTTGGAGACAACAAGAAAATTAAAGAGTTTAATTTTCCTCTCAAATGAACATACACCATTGCTAGCACTTTGAGGAATGTTCAAGCCAGCTCCCTAGTGCTTTCATCCTCTCATCTTCACGTTGATATTGTTAGAGACAATCCAAGATTAGATTGTTGTGGTTTGCTACAACCCAACAAGGTGAGAAGTTGAAGAAAAATCAAGAAATTATGAAGGTATAATTTTTTATTTTTCTTTAGTTAAATTAGTTTTAATTAGCACAAGTAGAATCCTTTGATTCGGGTTTTGAAAAATTTTATTTTCTGCTACGTAATATGTATATGATACATGCTCAAAACCCAACAAAGTTACCATAACTCATCATGTTATTCTCTTTTATATGCCCGAGTTTACAATACCATA
>CATIWF010024769.1:0-17403 GCA_949630135.1 Balakata baccata
ATCTTAAACACTTGGGTATAGGTTGTAAGAGTGATCATAGTGATAAAAACTCTTGTTTGGGTTATGTATGAGCCTGTTCAAAATACAAGAAATTGGTTATTATGTGAGCTATTAAAACACAAGAAATTTGGGTTCAGTGTGGACCTTGAGAAAACACATGGTTGTGGGTGAGCTAGGAAAACTCTCTAGTTGTAAGTTAGTTAGGAAACTCTCTTGTAATCTCAAGTTGAGATATAACTCCCAATTGCGGTTAAGGGGAGGACTAGGTTTGTTAACACCCGAACCTCTATAAATCCTTGTGTGCAATCTTCTCTTGCTCCTTTACTTTCTATGTTTTATTTGCATATTGTTCAAACACTCAAAGAAATCTATTAAGTCGAAAATTTCTATTTGCCACCAATTCAACCTCCCTTCTTGGTGCACCATCTTTCCAACAATTGGTATCAGAGCCTTGGTCTCTCTATTTAAGGCTTAAGTGAGAGAAAAAAGATCAAGATGGTGAGGGTGAAGGTGAAGGTGAAGTTAGCAATCATTTCCCTATTTCTTATAGTGCCAATTTTGCTCAATGAAAGTTTCAAATAGAGTTCTTTATGGATAGTGAGTCCATTAATTTATGGACTCAAAAGAAGGCAAATGGAAGAAACAAAAGAGCAATGTCAATTCTCCTTACCGACATTCCTCAAGAAGATAGTCTCAATGTGTTGTATTGTAGAAGTGCTCATGGCATTTGGAAAACCTTGGAGAATTACTATGAAGAAACCAAACAAGTGAAGACCAAGAGAATCCAATTGCTTATGTCCAAATATGAGCTTTTTAAGATGAAATCCTTTGAGTCTATTACCGACACAACCAACTGACTCCTTGCTATCATCAATAACTTAAGAAAGGCTAGGAAGCACCTTAAGCTTGAAGATATCAATAACAAAATTTTGAGAAGTCTTCCCATTAAGGAGTACAGGTCAAGAGTTACCGCCATTGAGGAAGCCAAAGAAGATTTAAGTAAAATGTCCACCGATGTGCTCATTGGCAAGCTTCTCACATATGATATGGCTTTAGCAAAAGACAATGAGATAGAGCTTCAAAAGGAGAATAAGGCTTTAGCTTTCAAAGCTTTAATGTCAAAGTATTATGAAGGTGAAAGCTCTAGCCAAGAGGAAATGAGTGATAAAGATAGTGATGAAGAGATTGTCAACCTTATGAGAATATTAAAGCTTAAGGAAAAGAAAATGTATGACAATAACTTCAATCAATCCTCCAAGTACTCAAGACACAAAAGGAGTTCCGACATGAAGTAAAGAAGACATAAGCCCTCAAGTGATGAAAGCTCCTCTAATGAAGGAGAAATTACTGCCTCTTACCTTATGGCTCAACAAGAGGACTCTTATGAGGTATGTTCTACATCTCAATCTTTTGATAACATGCATGATGATGATGATGATGATGATGATGATGGTATTTTGATTGAAGTTATGAACCTTAAAATTGAGAAATTTAAAAAGAAAAGTATTTTTCATAAAAACAAGTATTTAGATTTGAAAAATGATTTTGATGATCTATGAAAAATTGTTTTAAAGCTTAAAACATCTAATAAATCTCTTAGAAAATTATTGGATGATCTTTCATCAAAACCTTCAACCTCTTCTTTGCTTACAGAAAATAATATTTTGAAAAGTGAGGTTGAAGAGATTAGAAACTTAATTTCAAAATTTCACAAAAGGAGGAAAAATTTGGATACACTTATTATATCTCAAAGACCTCCTTTAGTGAGATATGGTCTAGGTTTCAATAGAGCTTCAACGTCATCTCCACCTACCTCAATATTTGTTAAGGCTAGCACACTACAAACCTCATTCATTGAGGTAATTGGCTCTAAAACCAAAGGCAAGGTACACACTAAAGTCATTACTCAAAAGAAAATTAGTAAAAGCTTACATGGTCCAAGAGGAAAACCTTAAAAGACCAATCGTGTCTTTTTGTATAAGAGGCATACACCTAAAATTTCACACACCACACAATATTGTGCTTGCTTACATTCACATTTTTTTCATGTTGTGAAACCTAAACCCCATGCAAAGTGGCAAGAAACGTTTAAGTCAAAGCAATACTACTATTGTATAAGATTTGGGCACATAAACAAGCATTATTTTATACGGAAGGCTTATTGGGAACCTTCTAGAGCTAACCCCTATAGACCCAAATTTGAATGAGTACCAAAAATTATTTGATTCTTTTGTAGGTTGCCCATAAGTGGTCAAAGGCACATGCTCAACAAAATTTCTTCTCTCAAGTGATCGACCCTATTAAACTCAAAATTGGCATAAAGTAAGGGGGAGCTACTTAAAGAAAAGATCATAAGAGAAGAATTCAATCTCTATGAAAAAGTGCCTCAAGATCTTGGAATGGTCTTCATATCGATAAGCATTCTTGGAAAAAACAAAAGAGCAATGACAATTCTCCTTGCGACCAACAATTAGTATCATTTGTTAGCAATTGATAACATTTGTTATTTTCATATCTTTGTAATGTTTTAGGAGCTTTTTTTATATACTATAACCTTTTGGTATCATGTTGTTTAATATTTTAATATTCTCTCTTATCTTCTTTCTTTATGCCCTATGTGATTGATCTTATGTTATATTTGCTTATGTTCTTTTTAATCTTGACAAAGGGGGAGAAATATAAAAAAATATAAGCAAAATACAAGAACATAAAGGGGAAATATAAAGAGGGAGAAATCATTCGAAAATATTGAGATCTAAAAATTGTGATTTTTTTTAATGGAACATGATAAGCAAAATGGATTGCCTTGAAACTTGACATAATTGCTTTTCAATATATTAATTTCCTTTTTGCATACTCAATTTTATTATTTTGCTTAGTTTGATTGTCAAAATAAAAAAAAAAAGAGATTATTGATCTTAGGGTGATTGATATCTATTTTGATCTTGATAATCAAATTAAATGTGACTAATATCTTCTTCTAGTGTTGTTTTGATAGTGTACAAAATTTCAAGTCAATTAAATTTGATTTGCTTAGTGAACAAATTGGTCAAATACTGAAGGACAGTTTTCCCTTCAGGAAAAAAAGTGTCCCCCTCAGAAAAAAAAGTGTCCCTCTCTGGAAAAAAGTTTCCCACTCGAAAAGTGCTCGATTCCAACATTTGAAACTTCAAGTTAAAAGTTCCAGAAAGTTATCCCGACCGGAAAACTCTTGTCCCGATCGGAAAATTTAACTGAGACTAGCCATTAAGGAAAAGGACAAATCCAAGGCTGTCATATGTAAGGCTCCAACGGATATATGAATTTTCAGACCGGAAAACTGTCTCAGTCAAACAATTTTTAGTCAATCATCTTTTGAATACTAGAAATAATTTTGGCACCATATGTAACGGTTAATTGGAATGTAAACATTATAAATAGACATCCAAAATGCCTTAGAACATAAGAGCTTTATATTAAGTGTATCAAGACTCTTGCAAATTTATTTTCCAAACTTATTTTGTAAAAAGGTTTAAGTGTTAACTTTAAACACTTGGGTATAGATTGTAAGAGTGATCATAGTGAGAAAAACTCTTGTTTGGATTGTGTGTGAGCTTATTCAAAACACAAGGAATTGGTTATCATGTAAGCTATTAAAATACAAGGAATTTGGATTCGGTGTGAGCCTTGAGAAAACACTTAGTTGTGGGTGAGCTAGGAAAACTCTCTAGTTGTAAGTTAGCTAGGAAACTCTCTTGCAATCTCAAGTTGAGATAGAACTCCCAATTGCGGTTAGGGAGAGGACTAGGGTTTGTTAACATCTGACCTTTATAAATCCTTGTGTGCAATCTTCTCTTGCTCCTTTACTTTCTGTATTTTATTTGTATATTCCTCAAATACTCAAATAAATCCATTAAGCCGAAAATTTCTATTTGCCACCAACTCAACCCCCCTTCTTGGTGCACCATCTTTCTAACAACGGTCATGAACATTTGCTTGGTGGTGATGGTTGGTTGTGAAGGCTACTGGACCATTCGGCCAAACTTTCATGGTCATGAAGTAATCTTTTACGGTCATGAATATTGATATTCACAGTCATGAATGTTGATGTTCATGGTCATGAAGCCTGATGGTGAAGTTTTTCCTTTTAAGCCGTTTTTTATCCACTATTGATTTCTAAAGCTTTTTAAAGATTATAATTGATCTATTTAAGACTTAAACACTAAATGATTAAATCTCACTATATAATTTTTTGTGATCATCAAAATGACAGAAATATCCCTCAAGGTTAAACAATCTCCCCCTTTTTAATCGTGACAAATAATTAAGCAATATGGTTAAGGAGAAAAAAAAATCTCCTCCTTAACAAATCAATATAAATAATAACATTTAAAGTAACATTTGAGGTAAATAAACATGTCAATATGTTCAAGCATATTAAATTAAGTCGTAAGATATTGAAGTCAAAAAGAGTAAGTGCCAATACCATAATATCCAAATATTCATATCATATAAATATTAGCAAAATAGGCCTTACAAAAATATAGGCCACATGTACAAAGGATGAGCATGTTAGCATATTAATATGAGTAACATATTTACATATTAGCCATATATCCAAAATCTCCCCATTTGACACCAACAAAAAGAACCAAAGCCAAGAGAAAGAAATTGGCACATGCAAACAAGAATATAAATATGTTTCATAATTAGTTAAGTACAATTATCAAATTTTTTGTCCAAAAGCAATAAAAAGCAGATAATTGTCAAAAGGAATTAGGAAGAAGGAGGATGGAAATTAAGAAGAATCACAATTTCCTACTCGAGAGAGGCAAGACGAGTCTCAATACACTCCTCAAAAGCACTAGAGCGAGCAAAGAACTGCTGTGTAAATATGTCAAAGCGCTGATCAAAATGGAAAATAAGCTTGTGACGCCTTACATATATAACAGGACTATGCCTATTATTTCACTCGATAACAGGAACAATCTCATTATATAGATAGAATTCCACTATCTTTACTTCTTATTTTGGTTAATTACTATTTATATCACAAAAGCTCACACACATACACATATATATAAATGCTGATAGAATGTAAAAAGATATATATATATATATATTTTTACATTCTATCAGCATTTAATTTTGGCTTAAGGCCTCATACATGGACAAAATGCATATCATAGTTGTATCATAATACATGTCATTGTCACTATTCCCATATGCATGGATATACAAAATACAAAACATGATAAACTAGACCCACAAACCAAGTCTCAAATGTCTTCTCTTGATATGGGCTATAACATACTTCTCTTCCTTCAACTTTACTATTTATAAACTCCTTGACTTGCATGAGAAAAACTCACGCTAAGCTATCTCTAGCTTAGTCGTACATATAGGTATTGGGATTTACCCATGTAAACATATAAATAAGGCATAACATATATATAGTGTCGTGGCATCATTTATCATGTTTTCAGAAAATAAAAAAATACAATCTCATATACATGCAGTGCCTATATTCATGTCATATTACATGCCTTTACATCTTTACCATTAATTATACCTGTCATGTTCATTTTCTTTTCACTAAACAACTTTGACAAATATAGCTCAAGCTTCATTCCTGGATATGGAGTGTGAAGTAGGTGCACCCAGTTCAGGGCTAGTCATCTTACTCACCTATATGCAAGGTATGAAGTAGGCGCACACAGTCTAGGGTTACACATCCTACTCATCCACTGTAATCTATATGCTCATTCGAGCTCCCTCAAGTCAAGCATGCTCACCCAAACCAGGGCTTAACTAACTTGACTGAATATAAAAATATAAGTACCAGGAATAAAAACACCCAAGTCAAAGCTAGACAACTTGATCCTCACTCATACATCTCATCGATACGTATTGTTTGTCCCCTTCATAATGCATCATTTACCTTAAAGTAGTATGGAGGTAGAGAAATAGGCATTTATATCAAGTATCCCTTATGTTTTAATCACATTCTTTCTTATTTCCATTATAGTATATATAATTCATGCATGTTCATATATCACATTCATGCTTACCAACATGTTTTCATACGTTTTTACATCATACTTTAACATTTGTGTATGATTGGCATGTTTTGGACCTACTAAAACATCATTTAAACATAAATCACTATTGCTGTGAATAGTGTTATCACGACCATAACAAATTGGGCTGGCCGTGACACCTGGTCATGAAGGCTACTGCCTCAATGTTTATGGTTGTGAGGCCATTTGTGAAAGGTCCTAACTTGTGCCTGTGGTCAAATTTTGTCAAAATTTCATTTCTAGTCACTTCCTAAACATCCATAGAACTCATCCATGGTCATTGGACACCAAGACAAATATGTTACACAACTCAAATCATCCCTTAAAATGGGCTCACAACCGAGCTCATAACTCACACATTTCACATATTTTATGTCCACTTTAACACATATGTCATTTTTATACTCATAACCATATTTATACATATTGAAACACTATAATTAACTTTTTTAACATTTAATCATGCCATTTCATGTCTCATATTACATAATATCATATTACTTAACAATTAGACATGCTCAGCAACATCATTTCGCATAATTCAACATTTACATGCATTTATCACATTTAAGGGACAAATAACAATGCATATATGTACAAACCTCTATTAAGAGCTTGACAAAAACTCAACTAAGGAGCTATCTACTCCCCTTGTCGATCTCCTCCCTCTTGTCTTCCTATCACAAGCAGTACTACATATCAAATACTAAGTATATGGTAGTACGATAAAAACATAAAACTAGCTCATACTCTCCAAACTATGGTTATAATGCATTATGTCTACTCCATATCATGGTACCTCAGTTCCAATAACTTCAAAAATCATAAAAACATACAAAATCCAACCACCCTTCATCTTCCTCCAAAGGTTTCCATACCAACCAACACAATCTTTCCATATAATTTCATAATCACAATAAAGAGATGATTTTCTTGGATTTCCTTACCTCTTGAAAGCAAAAACAATCCTTGATCATGCAAGGAACTCGTGGGCTTTTTAGCACCAACTTTCTCTCTCCTCCAAAATCTCACCAAAGATGATGATTTCTTCAAATCTTGATTTAATCTTGTTTTCTTTATTGGTTTAATATTAAATCACTAAAAAAAACCCTGAAAAATCACTCTTTTAGTGTTCTTAGGTGTGTGTGAAAGGGGTTTGGGGTTTGAGGATGGAAAAGATGATAAAAAATTATGATAAGATCGTAGAAAAAGCTTTATATAGTCACCTTTCACGATCATGAAGGTTCCCTTTCACGACCATATAAAGTTACTGTAGCAACCAACTTCAAACAATCATGTTTATCCAAGAAATTCAACTGTCACGGCTGTGACAACCCCTTGTCACGGTCATGACACTTTATTTTTTTTAATTATTGATTTATTATGTCCCTTTCTTGGAACCGAAGCCAAAACTGACTATTATACTTCAATCATACCTCCTTTCTAACATTAAATCTAACTCATATGTACTTGTATTTTATATCCTTACTTTAAATTATCAAATTACTCCTCATATGTGTCATGTATTCATGCATAATGACTAGGCCCTAGTTAGTGGGCATTATAAAGGTGTTGAACCATGTCAGGGGTAGAGGTCTCTCTAGTAGCATCCGTATCATCTGTTGGGATTTGAAGATGAATCACATTCATAAAATACAGTAGAAATTAAAATTTTCAAAACCCGGTTCATAGGAATCTAATGTGCTATTAAAACTAATTGATGAAATACATAGTTAGAATTCAATATCTTTTAATTTCTTAACTTATTCTTCAATTTTTCACCTTATTGGGTTGTCGCAAACCACAACAATTCAAATGGATGTATCTCTAACGGTATCCACGAGAAGATCGAAGTACAAAACCCTTAGGGAGATGGCTTGAATAATTTTTATGTGCTAGTAAAGAAATTGATCTTTTGAGAGAAAATGAAATGAAAACACTTTAATTATTTTTGGCTCCCTATTATTTTTTGCTCAAAATAATATTTTATGTCTCCTACTTTTTCCCTAGGGTCTTAAAGTCCCACTCTAACCCAAATTTGATTCAAAAATCAAAGTAGCATGAAAATAGGAGGATTAAGGGGGAATTGGCCAACTTCCACACAGCTTATACTGCCAGCAGTATGTAGCTACATGCTAGGCAGGTCAGCGAGCCTGCACAGGGCAGTGACCCCCCTGAGCGATTTTTTAGGATTTTTTCCGTGATCCCATCATGGTTTGACCCCAAATATTCTTCTTTCAAATTTTGATTCTATCCAAGACCATTTTACTCATTCTTCATACTTCAAATGCGTATGACCCATTAGGTTCCGGTTATGTTGGCCACTCATATTAACAATTAATTCGAGCAAGTCATGAGCGGTATCTAACAACACATCATAACCTCCAATTGACCGGAGAGTTAGTGGTTTGATTACTAACCTTTTTATAGATAACAATATATGTAATTCATCATTTCACTATCCTATACCCAGCTCGGTTCAAAGCATGGACTATATATCAGCTCCTACTAGATTGACTGCGTCACACCTAGCCTAAGTGATGTTATATCTTATCATTGAGACTCATTACTCAATTAGACATGTCACTGAAGACCATCTTCATGACATTTCCACTATGGCCAGAGATTTTAGAGTAATGATCCCCATAAGAGGCTATGGGTATACTCTTCCTCTATGAGGAGCGATGAATCCTTTGCTGGCTATCCAATTACCTTCGAATACTTCAAGTTGTACTTATTCACCACCCTATAAGCGACCTTTATGAGACAACAAAGAATGAAGTCAAAGCGTATAATTAGTATCCAAGATACCCTTAAGTACCTCAAATCTAAGGATACTTGCACCATTGTTATAATGAGACTATCATTGACATTTGAATGGATAATTTATATGATCATCTCATAGCAGGTCATCCAATGTACTTGACTACTCTTAGCAATCATCTATATGTTAACTTTGAACATTTCATCCTCACAACTTATGAGATCTATTGATTGATCCAATCAAGGAGTATAACATGTGTTAGTCTATCCGAATCAATAATGTCCCGTCTTGTTGATCCTATGACTAGGGATAATTTAGATACTAACATAATTATACATGATAGGAATCTCATTATCATGATCCCATCATGATTTTCTCATGCTATGTTTCATATCATGGACTTTCATTAATCAATTTAAAATCTATATCAATTCATATGCAAATGAATACTAATATAATGAAGGAATGCCTTTATGAATGTGTATACTAAGTGCCTGAGGTGATTGCCTTTTAGGCACATCTCTAACATCATCATGAGTCGTTTCATCAGCAGCTCATCCCTATCTCAGGGCTCATCAACCTTACGTATCTCAAGCCTAACTCTCTTCCTAGTCCTACCATGCTAACTGGCCTTGAACTCAGCAGAATCATCCTCAACCCAAATGATTTGATCAACATGATCCTTAAACCTAAAATGTATTTCTCATCTAAAAGTGATCCTAACTGTTGCTCCTATTTGTACCAAGGAATCAATATCTAATTTGTCTGAAGGAGAAGTAGGAATAGGCTCAAAGCCGGGATCATCAAGGTCAAGTACACCTAAGGATACAACACGATGTGTCACATAGCTCCGTATAAGAATATCTCTAGCATTTTTAGAGGCAATCTAATAAAGCTGGGTGGCAAACCATCTACCAGCAACAATAGACTATTTTTCACAACATAATAAAGAAAGATCAATTCTGATTTCCTAACTGAGCCATTGCTATCACCTCGAGCAAAAATATTATAGGTAAAAAATCTATGCACATATTTAAGAGCAAGAGAATCAAGATATGTGCTCTTAGCAAGCTTAATATCCCAAGCTTTTCCACTGGCAATAGTATCCCAAGCATAAAAAGGAGCAAAATTTTTATCATCAGATTCATTCAAAAGCCCTTTAGTAGGCAGTTTGAAAATAGCAGCAAACTCAGAAGCAGTTAAGGAATGCTCCTTCTATGAAGTCTAAAAGACAAAGAGCCAACATTGGTGATAGAATAGGTACTTAAAAACTCCAAAGTCAAGTCTCTAAAGCTAAGTTTGTAAATATCCACAAACTCAGTCATGCCCAACACAGTCAGAAGATTCCTAACTTCCTGTTCTATTCCAACACTTCTCATAGTCTCCCAATCAAAATACCTATAGCTCAAAATAGGACGAGATCTTAAAATTTTATACCTGGGATAAACAAAAGATGGAAGAATCTGAAGCATAGGATCTCCATATATTCTGCCAGCAGTAGATTTCAGTCTTCATTTGCCCTTGGAAGATTCTCCTTGAGAAGCCATTGAGACTCAAAAAAAGAAAATAAAGGATAAAAAAAATAAAGAAAAACATGAAGGGAAGGTTGAAACCCGAACTAGGCACAAGAACCCGAAATACCCATTTGTAAAAGAAGCCATTTTTGAAGGAAAAATGAGTAAAAACGTGTTCTTGGGGTGATTCAAGGAAGAATGAAGCTTAAAAGAGGAAAAATGATGAAGTACGGAGTGAGAAAATGAGAGAGAGAGAGAGAGAGAGAGAGAGGAGAGAAGAGATAGTGAACTTGAAAATGGAGGAAAACGTGATTTTTGGTGAGAAAAAATGGAGGAAAAAGTGTCTAATGGAGAAAAATGGAAGACATTTGAAGAAAAAAAGAAGAAACGAGAGTGAAAATGGTGAGAAAATGAGAGAGAAAAGAGAAGGGCGGAAGGTTAAAGATGAAGTGAGGAGAGATTAAAAAAACACATATATAGGGGCTATTCGTGTTTCACGGTCACCTGGTCGTGAAGCCTTCTGGATCACACGGTGATCCAGCCATGCGTCACAGTTCCATGACCATAACACTGCTTGTGAATCACAGCCATAAAGGCCACTGAAGGGGCAGAAAAGAAAAAAACTGAAAAAATGATATTTTTTAGGTACAAAGAGCACAAGTTAAAGGAATATGATCTTGGACACAAGATTTCACCTAAAAAAAAAATTCATATGGGACTTAGAATAAATGATTACTATCATCAAATATCAAATAACACTCAAGGTTCATAATTAAGCTTAAAATTAAGAGACATCATAAAGAACTACCATCCAACATATCAATTTCTTTTTTAATGAAATTCAACCTCTCCTCATAGAGAGGCTTAGTGAAAATATCAGCAAGTTGATTGGTTATATCAACAAATTTAAGCACAACATCACTTTTGGTCACATGATCACGTAAGAAATGATGTGTCTAATATCTATATATTTAATTCTTGAATATTAAATCAGATTCTTAGAAAGATTAATAGCACTCATATTATCACATTTAATAGGAATGTTATAAAGATCCAATCCAAAATCTTTAAGTTATTGTTTTATCCATAATACTTGAGTATAACAACAACTAACAGCAACATATTCGGCTTTGATGGTGGATAATGCCATATAATTTTATTTCTTACTAAACTAAGACACAAGTGAGTTTCCCAAAAATTGACAAGTACTTGAAGTACCTTTTCTATCAAGAATACTCCTAGCATAATCCGCATCTAAATAAGCCACAAGATCAAATGTCATGCACTTAGGATACCATAAACCTAGATGTTGTGTACCAATTAAGTACTTTAATATCTTTTTAATAGCATGCAAATGAGGCTCTCTAGGACAAGATTGAAAACAAGCACATAAGTATGCAACATACATAATATCATGTCTACTTACGGTAAGATAAACAAGGCTACCGATCATACCTCGATATTTCTTTTCATCAATATGCTTGCCATTCTCATCTTTGTCAAGTTTGATGGTAGTGCTCATAGGAATCTTGCTTGCCTTAGCTCTATTAATCCCAAACCTTAAGCAAATCCTTAGTGTACTTAGCTTGATTTATGAAGATCTCATCCCAACATTGTTTGATTTGGAGCCCAAGGAAGAACTTGAACTCTCCTATTATGCTCATCTCAAACTCACTTTGCATACACTTAGAGAATTCTTCAAACGGGCATTCATTAGTAGCACCAAGTATAATATCATCCACATAGATTTGTACAATATGTCATCCTTAATGGCTATAAAACACTCAACACTTTAATTAGCTAAAGAGGTTAGATCAATTATGTATACATTGTTAACCCTTTCACCATTAAAAATAACTTTGCTATTTGAAATTTAGGTTATAAAGTATTTAGAATGTTCAAAGTTACACTTATTGAATCTAGAAATAGAATTCTTGATATTACTAACTTCTTTCTCTAATGATACATTATTCTCAATAAGTTTGGCATGATAATTTAAAACCTTATCCTTAGTAGAATTGCATTCATCTAAAGATTTAGTTAACTCTTCATTAGAAGTTCTTGATTTTTCAAGTTCTCCTTCTAGAATTTTGACTATCTCTTTAAGTGAATTAATTTTAAAAGAATATTTTTCACATTTATGCATAAGTTTTCAATAACATGCATCAAGTCATCATCATTAGGAACAAGATCAAGTTCTTGATTTACCTCATTGGTGAAAGCCTTTTCAATTGCCATGAAGCAAAAGTTGGTAATTTCATCACTTGAATCTCCATCACTAGAGTCACTTTAGTCATCTCAAGTAGCTTTAAAAGCTTTCCTCTTATCCTTCTTGTCTTTCTTGTTGGACTTCCTCAATCTTGGACACTCCGATTTAATATGTACAGGCTTATTGCACTCATAGCAAATAAGATGATCTTTCTTGCTTGAATCTTGCTTCTTGAAGGCCTTATCCCTCTTCTTCTTCTTCATGATGAGGTTTTTGACTCTTCTAAAAATCATAGCCAATTCATCATCACTTGAATCACTCTCACTTGCACTTGCCTCCTTGCTTGCCTTGAGAGCAATTCTCTTATCTTTCTTTGTCTTCTCATCTTCGTTCATTTGAGACATTTTAATTTCATGAGTGAGAAGCTTTCCCAATAACTCATCTGTAAGAAGCTTTGAAAGATCATTAGATTCTTCAATTGAGGAAATTATTGCTTCCCATTGTCTTTGAGGCAATCTCACAAGAATTTTTTTATTAATATCTTCAAGAGTGTAATTCTTGTCAAGCTTTCTCATGGAGTTGGTGAGTTTGATGAGCCTACTATACATATCACTCACTTTTTCATTAGCCTTCATGTCAAATAACGCGTACTCCCTACAAAGCATTTGGAGCTTCTTACTTCTAACTTGATTGGTTCCCTCATGCTTTATTCTTAGAGCATTCCAAATTTCTTTTAAGGACCTCAAATGCTCAATTTCATTGTATTCTTCTCTACTTAAAGCATAATAGAGAATGTTGATAGCTTTCTTGTTTCTCAAATTTGCTTCGGTTTGCTCTTTAGTCCACTTGCTTCTTAGAAGAGACTCTTCCTTACCACTTTCATCCTTTCCCATAGGTTGAGTCCACCCTTCTTCAATGATATCCCAAAGATTGACACCTTCATTATCTAAGAACATCTCCATTTTGTTCTTCCAATAAGCATAATCGGTTCCATCAAAGAATGGAGGTCTTTTGTAGCTTGGTCCATGAATATCAGAAACTTGACTTATGGAGGTCATGATCTTTACTCCAAGATGATTAAATCTTAAATGAAGGAGACCTTGCTCTGATACTAAATGAAATACCAATCGTCCTTGTCATCATATATGAAATACCACAAGTACCAAGAGAGGGGTGAACTGGAATTTTTGAAAGGAATGGAAAAATAAAATTGAGCAATAAGAAGCAAGAGAACGCAATCGATTTATAGAGATTTAGCCCTCTTAGCCTACTTCTCTCCCCAACCTTAGCTTGTCATCATATATGAAATACCCACCTGATCATACTGTTTGTTTTGTACCTGAGTCAAGTGCGCTCTCGAAATTGAAGCTAACTTGAGTCATAAATAAATAACTACTAGCATACTGGGTGAAGGGCGCTCTCGGAGCTGAAGCAACCTTGTCCGATAAATTAAACAACTGCTATCATAATGGGTCAATGGTACTCTCGGAGCTAAAGCCACATTGCCCGAAAATAACACATGGGATAATTCTATGGTACCGTAATCACCTTTAATGGTGCACTATCTATCCTATAGTCAGTTCTAACACGAGTAAGGACATTTAAGTCTTTTCTTTTATTTGCATGAACTATATTTCATGATCATACTAGCATTTCCATGATATCGCATAGCAACATGAAAAATGGAGCACTATATCATGTTAATTCTCATTTCAATAACATACCACAATAACTGGTTCATATAGAATTATCTTTGTCATCATATATGAAATACCACAAGTACCAAGAAGGGGGGTGAATTGGAATTTTTGAAAAGAATGGAAAAATAAAATTGAGCAATAAAGAGCAAGAAAACATAATCGATTTATAGAGATTCGGCCTTTTTAGCCTATTCATCTCTCTAATCTTAGTTGAAAGTTTTAATCCACTGTCAATCTACTTCAAAACGTAAATTAAACCCTTACAAGTTTATAAAAACTATCCAAGAGTTTAAAAACCCAAGGCTTACACTCAAACCCAATGAATATTAATTTTCCAACCCAACTCACTCAACTGCCTATTAAATGACCGATTGCAAAAAATCTAACACTCAACAACCCAAAGAACTCAAGAATATTTGAACTCTTAAATACAAAGATAATACAGATGAAAGAAAGAGAAGTAGCTGAAAATTTAATGCATAAATAATTTGAAATAATATACACTTAATCAAATGTTTTCTAACCTCATCCTGTTATAAATGTAAAGTATATCTGTTTTGTTTAGCTATTTAGCCACTGAAATAATTTTTTATCAAATTAATATAGTACAATGACATCATCATTCTAAAATTGCAAGGAACAATATGACCAAAAACTGAATTGAAAAAAGAAACCAGATCAAAAAGAATTTTAGAGAGCTTAACTCTATTTTTATTAAATCCATTTGGATCTGAAAACAAAAATATTAATCCATCAACGGAACAAAATATAATTGGTGAAAATGAACTCAACTTCCCAAATAAAGCTAAAGTTACAATCCATGAAACTTTTAACCAAGTCAAAATTTGGAAGCACATATAAAAGATTAAAAGAACAAACCAAATCTATTCTGATTCTTGCTTGCCAAATATTTCAACTGCCTGAGCCTACTACCACCACCAACATTATGAGCTTTGAGTCCATCCAACAACAGGATGCACCAAAAGAACAAAAATTGTCTTAGCTCTGCCACTACAGTCCTAGCCACTCCCATGTTCATCAAGCAGAAAACTGTCACATCAGTTCCTGCCACTCAGTTGTTCAAACTAGATAGTAGTATCCTAGGACCAGAAGCACGAGCACGAGCAATGCAGCAGCAGCAGCACCGCCCCACATCCAATAGTTGATTGACTTTTTCCTCCTCAGGATGGCTTTTGGAAGTGCATCTCCGCCCCTTGCTCGGGTCCTGTGCCTGACAGGTATATCCTTTTTAATTTTTTCTTTAACTGGCACAGGAGCCTCTTCATGCACTTCAACCTTCTCGGTTTCTTCTGGCTCTGCAACTGCTTCAGCTTGTTCCTCAGCCTCAGCTGATGGTGCAGATGCTGCAGCCTTCTTCTTCAATTTCTTTTCCCTCTCCTGCAAGTATAAACAAAAGGGAATGTTTAAGTTCAAAATTTATCGACAAAAAAACTATGACAATATCTATTAAGCAATGATGAAAACTAGAGAATGAAGTAATAATTTCCTTGAACTTCTTTTCAGCCTCCTTCTGAGCTCTTATAGCGGCTTTAGCTGCAGCTTTCTCAGTCAATTTCTTCTTCCTTTCCATGGCTTGCTTAGCTTTTTCCATCTCTTCTTCCCTCCTAAGCTCCTTCAACTTTGCTTCATCAATTTCCTTCTTTACAGGAGGATCCTTCCGCTGCTTGTCCAACCCAGAGATTTCAGCATCTACATCAATATGCCCAGAAGCGGCCTCTGAATCTGTCTTGCTTGATTCTTTTTGGACCCTCTGGTTGGGCAAATTATCCTTTTGTGGAGCAGGTTTTGGATCTTCCTTAGCTCGTTTTACATTAGCTTTTGCCACTGGCTCTGGTTCAGAGGGAATTGGTGTCTCGAGTGCCACTAATGGCTTCTCATCAGGGTTCCTAATTCGTCCATCCTTACTCAACTGTCGACTATCAAGTGATGGCAAAATTCTTTTCTCATAATCATCCCTAAGGGCCTTGTTACTGCTCCAAAGTGACATAAATTTCTCAACCTAAATAACAAAATCAAAGTGAATGATTAAAATGCAGCAGCAATATTCAAACGCATGATGTTCCTGACAACAATAAGTACTTGTCTTGTCTAACATACCTCTTCATAGGAAAGCTTCTCCAGAGCCTTTACGTCTTTCTTGGCAGCAAGGTCCTTAGCTTCAGTCATGGCCTTGCGACTATTATAAAAGTGGACATTCTGATAGAGATGAGAAAAAATTTATCAATTGCATAATATAGAGCTAAATTCAACAATTGTTGAAAGAGCTTTTCAAATAATCCAGGTTAAATCTGATTTTGCAATTTGCAAATAGGAAATGCCCAAAACGAAACATCAGTTCGATTATGCCAAAAAGGTGCAAATGGAGTGCAACAGGTAAGGGGAAAGACCATGAGCTTACTTTTTCAAAATGTCTTACGTAAATTCAAGTCACAACATAGTTCACTTTAAAGCAACGTGCTTAAGAAGTTTGCCAACAGATCAGCAGCACATAATGCCATGAAAGTGGTTACCAATCTAATCCTATGTTGTTTCGACAAGGGTATGGGTACCCGACACAAGTATATACCTAAATGTCCGACTCCTTGTTTTTAAAATTTAGGGTATGTGGGTATAGCTAAAAAGTATCCACAATTAGAGTATGAATACAGGGATACGTTTATATATAAAAATGTAAATATTTTATAAGGATTATAGGGTCTTGATCTTGGTAGAGAATTTAGAAACATTCAAGAGGGTTCTAAATTTGATACAAACTCTTTTTGAACTCCTTGAATTTTATCAATTCTTTCTTATGTAATTTGATTTTCAAGTAAATCTTCTTGATTTATATGGAACAATTATGTAATAAAATTCTATAGCAAGCTGCAGGTATAGTTTTAGGATAAATCAAGAGTACCCACTTTTAAAGTGGAGGATCCGGTTCGCAATCCATACCCATACCAGTGTCATACCCGAATGGTACAGATACTTTGTCACGTCCGCGATATAGACCCTGATCGTATACGTGTATTACTGTCGTTTGTACCGCAGTACAGAGGCGTACCGACCAGAGTCTAAATACGGACATATGAGCATGAAAAATTTAATTTAATATGATAATATGACACTTAATATGAATATTGAGTTAATTTGATGA